>JACEFZ010003588.1:0-19064 GCA_014155875.1 Cepaea nemoralis
TTCACATATTCGGGATAACAGGACCATCTACATCACCAATTCACATATTGGGGATATCACAGGCCAACCCCATAATTTAAATTTCAATTTCCCCCCCTTAATTTCAAGTAAAGAATCAAGGATATTGTTTGGCTCTCCCTTTGAATTCAAGCTTATCCCATACACACTGCTTCTAATGCACTGGACTGAATTTTGCGCGTGGATAAGATTTCCTTATTACCAGTATCCCTCACCATCAGGCGAACCCGCTCCGTCTTCAGGGGTACTTGTAATGTATGTCCCCAAGTCAAGGACGAGAACTTAACATTTTAGTCCAGCTGTCGGATGCAAGGGTTGCACCCCTTATCTCAGCATCAGCACACCGGATGTTTAAGACCGCGCGTTCTCATCCATTCGGCCACACTAATCTCCAGAATCAATGATAATTTTCTCTCTCTCTCTCTCTCTCTCTCTCTCTCTCTCTCTCTCTCTCTCTCTCTCTCTCTCTCTCTCTCTCTCTCTCTCTCTAATAGCTGTGTATAATGTGCAAGCTTCAGTAGAATCTTCCAGACGATCGTTAGTTACTCTGGCAGTTCCATGTGTTTGCAACACTCCACTCAGGAATCCACTTCTAGGAGAGGATGTTTGAGAGTTAAAACTCCTGCTTATTTCTCATGGTTATTAAATGTTTGGGCTAGTGCTTTCAAATCCTCCAAGGCCTGAACGTGTGAACTCCAACATCACCTCACCTCATTTTGTTCCTCTTGTACTTTACCGTGTCGTGATCTCGTCTCGTCTTGTTCCTCTTGTACCTTGCGGTGTCGAGGTGAAGCATAAACAGCGGGAGAGTGCCCGTTTATGGGCTTCATATATCGAGATTCCTATGGGCTCTGTTATTCCCTTTACCCATCGTTTACAAGATCGGCCTCTTCTTTTGGTTCCATTTGGCCTGTACACCATTGCTTCTTGTGGTATACTGTCAGCTGGTAATCTAATTATATTGTCGAACTATTTCAATTGTTGTTTTCTAATGAAATCCAGCGCTGCTATTACCCCCATTTTAGTCCTTATTTCATCATTTCGGATTTTCTGACTTCTTGGTACGTTGAGTATTCTTCTCAGGAATCTCATTTCCGTTGTTGTAATTTCTCTCTCTCTCTCTCTCTCTCTCTCTCTCTCTCTCTCTCTCTCTCTCTCTCTCTCTCTCTCTCTCTCTCTCTCTCTCTCTCTCTCTCTTTCTTTTCTGTCATTGTCCAAGCTTGGCATTGGTAGTATAGAGTTGGTAGGAAGATTGGGTTATAGAGTGCTTTTTAGTATCGATTCATACATGTTTGTTCTTGAGTGTTGGTGTCATTTGTCCAATGGGTTGGTTTGTCTTATTACATCTATTCTCGATCTAGAATTCTGATTTGCCATTTGATGATATTATACTTCCTTAGTACTTAAAGCTCTATACTTCCTTCATGGTGTGTACTTTTAAATGATTCTTTGGTTATAGTCAATTTTCATGTTATGTTCCTTACACACTTCGTTTAAATTATTTATGTGGATTTGAAGTTCTGCTTCTAGTTTTGAAATAAGTGCCTGGTCGTCCGCAAATAGGAGTTCTTTAATTATGTAGTTTACGTTTGTTTTTCTTCTCTGCTCTGTTCTTCATGGAGTGTTTTTGCGGTCTTTGTTTGGCGGATTTCTTTACATGTGCCGTCTATACACGAGGAAGCTTCAAATGAAAACCGTAAATGTGTGTGTGTGTGTGTGTGCGTGCGTGCGTGCGTGCGTGTGTGCGTGCGCGCGCGCGCGTGTGTGTGTGTGTGTGTGTGTGTGTGTGAATATAATCTGAAAAAGTAAAGAACAAATTATAATTTTTCGATGTAGTCACCACTGCGTTCAATGCAAGTCCTCCAGCGCCGATAAAGTGCTTGGATTCCTTTAGGAATAAAAAAGTATATTGGTCGCGTGTGTAACCACTCATGCACCACTTGCTGTAGCTTTTCATTGGGCCTAACAGTTTTAAAACTGGCTACTCCATTCATACACTTGCTGGACTGATAGGCATTCACCATACTGGACCTTCATTCGCCGATGAATTTCTATAGATTTCACCCCTTCACTAAAAAAACAACAACAGAACTCTGGTCCTCTTTAGTGCATGTCAAAAGTGGGGCAGCCATCTTTAAACGGTCCTTATGACGTCACCGTGTTTATCTGCGTCGTGATGTCACGTGCATAACCCTCTTGTCATCCTTAACAACAATATTGATAAGTTATAAGACAATGGCATGGTTATTGTAATTTCTGTCACACTTTTAAGGTTTCCATTTGACGCCCCCTCTTACGTTATGAACAATATAAGGACCGGACACAACATTGTTTTACACCGGATCTCATGATGGAGATTCTGAGTGTCATCCGTCTGTTCTTACACTGCATCCGTCTGTTCTTACACTGCATCCGTCTGTTCTTACACTGCATTCACTGTTGTTATATAAGCTTCTATGTAAGTTCGTTAGATGTGTACTCACTCTATATCTATTAAGGATGTTCCTCAGTGTCTTTCTATCTATCCAAGCAAATGCCTTTTATTGGTCGACAAAAGTTAAGTAGTCTCCAGCAGTGTGCTGCCGTGACACGGAGACGAGGGCCCAGCAACACACCGTTTGTCCGAGGTGTTGTTGAAGCCACATGCAGTACTACAGCCAGTGGTAGAGGAAAAACTGGCATTTCCTAATTTTTAAATTTATTGCGTATCCCTTACGGGACGTTGCAGTCAACACCGGCATTTTTCAGCTGCTGTTGATGTACTAGGCAAGTGTTACGTTCAGTAGTTTGCCATTGCTTTCTGATTAGTCAAGTTCAAAACGAGGCAGATAGTTGAGTGTATTTAACAATGATGCGATACTTTTGCTCCATTCAAAGTAGAGAGCTTTAGATTCCTTTATGCTTTTTTTTTTCCTGCAACGTATGTCCGCTGTCAAAGACTGAAACATAGAGGCCGGAGGTCTGCCTCAAGATAGAAGACCACCGGGAAGAGTGGTCAACCTCAAGTAGAGTAGAGGTAATACAGTGCCCCGATATAAGGGCAGGGTAGGTGATAGAATGGGGGACTATTAACTAGTTCTCTCATGAGACACGGAGACGTCGACCAGATAGTTAGCACTCTGGTCACGACAGAATCACGCCTACGTGATAGCCACGATTGCCACTCAATAGGAGACAGCTAATATAAGCGTGCTGAATGTAACGGCACGCAAAAAGCCGAAGGACGCATCAAGGTCCTTCCGCGTGCTGTGTAGCCACGCGAGTAGGAAAGTCAGACCTGGGGACTGACTTCGTAGCGAGCAGATCGTTTAGTGTTGATAGGAGTTTTGTGTAGCCAAATAGATAGAGATTAGCAATAGGGTTAGGAAACTAGTGATAGGCAATTCTGTGGCTTTGTGTGTGATTTGATAGCGACTGTTTTGTAATTGTAAAGAGCCAACGGCAATAAAATGTATCATTCATTTCCTCTCACACGACTTGCAAGTTTCTTGTGTGGTGTGGGAGAAGTAATCCGATGATGCCTGAAACATTGGTTGTTGACATCCGCCAAACGACAGATAATAAATATCACTTTCACATCTGCTCTTTGCTACCTATGTTAAACTTGGACATTATCCAAATCACACTTACGCAAAATCAACGCCTGTGAGATGAGATGCTTGAGGAGAGCTGCCAACTAAACTATCCTAGACGGAGTAATAAATGATGTCATCAGACAGACAGTGTGATCAACATCTTGTGCCACATTTATTGAAAGGCAGAAGATCAAATAGTTTGGCCATCTCGTTAGAATGCAACACCATCAACTGCCAGCACTGGCCCTACATCAAAGAACATCTGATATGAGAGTATGACGACGCCCGAGAAGAAAATAGAATGACGACATCAAAGAAATTGTACAATCACACGGAATGATATTATCCAATGCCACCCATCGGGTGCTGGAACGTCAACTATTCCTCCCCACTTAGCATCATGTGTGTGGACTCCGCTTGAGGTCAGCTAAATGGGTTTGGCAAGCCAACGCATGAACTGATGACGTATTTGAGAGCGTAATACGCAGACAATCAGCACGTGAGAAATATGGTGATGTGATAACTTCACAGACACAACTCACTAACTACTCACGTTTTTCAACTGAAATGTTTTGGCAGATGTAATTTATTCACAAGTGTATTCCTAGTGTACGATTTCATGTACAGTTTGTCTTGCTGTCAGTACAGCTCTTCTTGTTACATGTGATGAATCTCTGAGTTACGCCTTATGTGCTATACGGTTTTCAGAAGCATGCCGTATGGTGCTGTCAGCGGCTTATCGTGGCTTGTGTTGACAACTAAACATTGAGTGAACTAACGGACATCAGCGACTGAGGTTTTGAAACACAGAAGTCACACACATGTTGCACAGTTCACTGCCTGGTATATTTTGCTGCATCTCGCCATGTGCACATCATCATCATCATCATCATCATCATCATCATCATCATCATCATCATCATCATCATCATCATCATCATCATCATCATCATCATCATCATCATCATCATCATCATCATCATCATCATGTGCCATGCCGACAAGCGTGGGCTGTCATGTTTCACCATCTCAAACGATCACCAGAGCCCTGGATCAGCCCTGTGTTCTTTTCTCGACCATACCACGTGGCCAAGCCATCCAGGTATTTACTTCTCTGTCTTCCCCTTGTTTTCTTCCCCTCAATCTTGCCAGTTTTCACCAAGTTCTCCAATTTATTTCTCTCATAACGTGTCCCAAAACTGTTTGACTATCTACGTATAATTTCTCTAATCAGTTTACGGTTTCATTTGTTTCTCTGCATACAACAGAGTTATATATCATGTGAACAGAATAGATGAATCATATTGCGGCTGAATAAATAACACACATCGTCCCTGATATTATTCGAATGTGGAGCATTCTTTCTTATCCCTAAAGAATCGCTGACTCACTATGAAGTCTACTTCTGAAGTCGGAATGGGTGCGCCTGATGGCGAGGGACACTGTTAACAAGGAAAGCTAATCCACACGCAAAATTTAGTCCAGCAGTACTAGAAGTTGTGTGTGTGAACTACGCTTGAGTTCAAAGCCAGCGAACGCCAATAGCGCCAATACCCCCCCCCTCCCCCACTCCCCCCCCCCAAAAAAAAAAAAATAATCTATGAAGTCTCTCTGTCTGTATAACCCAGGTTTCAGACACCTAACAGGCGTATCTGAGTAATCCTCCTTCGAATACAGTATACCCAACGTCTTTGCCTTGTTCACCCGCAATGTAGCACTTGTTGAGTGATTGTCGAGGCTGGACTTGTATAACTTTTCGACTGCATGGGATTGCCTGAAGACTGATTCATACTGTGCAGACTATTGTTGGTGAGGTCTTTATTTGAGCTAACTCAAGGAATGCATTGTTTTCAATGTGGTTTTGTTTAATAGGAATGAGTGACCGTTTGTTGTTGTGTGTTTAATGGGAATGAGTGACCGTTCGTTGTTGTGTGTTTAATGGGAATGAGTGACCAGTCGTCGTTGTGTGTTTAATGGTAATGGGTGACCGTTCGTTGTTGTGTGTTTAATGGGAATGAGTGACCAGTCGTCGTTGTGTGTTAACGAGTGTGGGCTTTTGTTTAGCGCCTCTGAGTTCCACATGATGAATATATCACATTTCAACATATGGCTGCGAATCCTTGACAGGTAGCAAAGAGGAAGGGGGGGGGGGATCCCTAGACGCCCTGGAGATGAGGTTTTATAGAAGAATGCTGACAATTCATTGGACAGCCGAAATGAGCAAATCTGGACATTTTGAGGGAGGCTACGTCGCAAAGACAACTGATCACAAAGGTCAGAAAGAAGTAGCCATAATTTTGGCCACATTATGAGAAGACTAAAACTGAAACATGATGTAACAACCGGAAAGATTTGTGGGCATAAAAATGGAGGAAGACAGTGAGAGAAAATTCTGGACAGTCCTGTGTCCTGGAAAGGAAAGAAGTCACTCTCGAATTGATCCATGCTATCGGAGACCGTAATTTGTGGAGAGGTCATAATAGCCCACGCCAGCCAGCAAGGCACTGGATACTGATGATGACATGAGAAGGCAAGAAGCAGTTGTTATTATTCGATGTCTACTATATACTTCTTCGTTCACCTTTCGAATCAGTCATACCAAGCTGTGCACCCAGGTCAGCGTGTCCCACTTTGGCATGTGTTAATCTCGGGTTTGCCTCCTCCAGACAGATTCCGTCAAAATTAACGCGATGTGTGTATCCGTGCGTGATATATACTAAATATTGAATTACAGAATCAACAAGCAGGACATTCCCACGTCAGCTCCAACCCTCCCTTACGTCCATATCATGTTTATTATTCCACTCAGGAAGTCTCCGAGGTGAAGTGGTTCTGTCTGCTGCCTCCAGTAAGGAAGTCTCCGAGGTGAAGTGGTTCTGCCTGCTGCCTCCAGTAAGGAAGTCTCCGAGGTGAAGTGGTTCTGCCTGCTGCCTCCAGTAAGGAAGTCTCCGAGGTGACGTGGTTCTGCCTGCTGCCTCCAGTAAGGAAGTCTCCGAGGTGAAGTGGTTCTGCCTGCTGCCTCCAGTAAGGAAGTCTCCGAGGTGAAGTGGTTCTGCCTGCTGCCTCCAGTAAGGAAGTCTCCGAGGTGAAGTGGTTCTGCCTGCTGCCTCCAGTAAGGAAGTCTCCGAGGTGAAGTGGTTCTGCCTGCTGCCTCCAGTAAGGAAGTCTCCGAGGTGACGTGGTTCTGCCTGCTGCCTCCAGTAAGGAAGTCGCCGAGGTGAAGTGGTTCTGCCTGCTGCCTCCAGTAAGGAAGTCTCCGAGGTGACGTGGTTCTGCCTGCTGCCTCCAGTAAGGAAGTCTCCGAGGTGAAGTGGTTCTGCCTGCTGCCTCCAGTAAGGAAGTCTCCGAGGTGACGTGGTTCTGCCTGCTGCCTCCAGTAAGGAAGTCTCCGAGGTGAAGTGGTTCTGCCTGCTGCCTCCAGTAAGGAAGTCTCCGAGGTGAAGTGGTTCTGCCTGCTGCCTCCAGTAAGGAAGTCTCCGAGGTGACGTGGTTCTGCCTGCTGCCTCCAGTAAGGAAGTCTCCGAGGTGAAGTGGTTCTGCCTGCTGCCTCCAGTAAGGAAGTCTCCGAGGTGACGTGGTTCTGCCTGCTGCCTCCAGTAAGGAAGTCTCCGAGGTGAAGTGGTTCTGCCTGCTGCCTCCAGTAAGGAAGTCTCCGAGGTGACGTGGTTCTGCCTGCTGCCTCCAGTAAGGAAGTCTCCGAGGTGAAGTGGTTCTGCCTGCTGCCTCCAGTAAGGAAGTCTCCGAGGTGACGTGGTTCTGCCTGCTGCCTCCAGTAAGGAAGTCTCCGAGGTGAAGTGGTTCTGCCTGCTGCCTCCAGTAAGGAAGTCTCCGAGGTGAAGTGGTTCTGCCTGCTGCCTCCAGTAAGGAAGTCTCCGAGGTGAAGTGGTTCTGCCTGCTGCCTCCAGTAAGGAAGTCTCCGAGGTGACGTGGTTCTGCCTGCTGCCTCCAGTAAGGAAGTCTCCGAGGTGACGTGGTTCTGCCTGCTGCCTCCAGTAAGGAAGTCTCCGAGGTGAAGTGGTTCTGCCTGCTGCCTCCAGTAAGGAAGTCTCCGAGGTGACGTGGTTCTGCCTGCTGCCTCCAGTAAGGAAGTCTCCGAGGTGAAGTGGTTCTGCCTGCTGCCTCCAGTAAGGAAGTCTCCGAGGTGAAGTGGTTCTGTCTGCTGCCTCCAGTAAGGAAGTCTCCGAGGTGAAGTGGTTCTGTCTGCTGCCTCCAGTAAGGAAGTCTCAGAGGTGAAGTGGTTCTGCCTGCTGCCTCCAGTAAGGAAGTCTCCGAGGTGAAGTGGTTTCTGCCTGCTGCCTCCAGTAAGGAAGTCGCCGAGGTGAAGTGGTTCTGTCTGCTGCCTCCAGTAAGGAAGTCGCCGAGGTGAAGTGGTTCTGTCTGCTGCCTCCAGTAAGGAAGTCTCAGAGGTGAAGTGGTTCTGCCTGCTGCCTCCAGTAAGGAAGTCTCCGAGGTGACGTGGTTCTGCCTGCTGCCTCCACTAAGGAAGTCTCCGAGGTGACGTGGTTCTGCCTGCTGCCTCCAGTAAGGAAGTCGCCGAGGTGAAGTGGTTCTGTCTGATGCCTCCAGTAAGGAAGTCGCCGAGGTGAAGTGGTTCTGTCTGCTGCCTCCAGTAAGGAAGTCTCCGAGGTGAAGTGGTTCTGTCTGCTGCCTCCAGTAAGGAAGTCTCCGTTGCCAAGTGGTTCTGCCGGTGCCTCCAACTCCCAAAGTTGTGGATTCGATTCTGGGTTCAATATTCGATTCCCGTGTGCAGTTTTCTCGGAGAGTCCTGGGGATCGTCGCTGGAGCTACGGAGTTCGGGCTTTGTGTTCTGCTTTCGACAGACCGCCCTGCGGAAAGAGCCCGAGCCATATGGAATAAAAACCCGGTGCAATGAGGTAGATCCTCTTGCGATTTCTTTAGATTATTCCAGTAGCAAGTTGATTAAAAGTTCGCCCGCTCTTCCTCTACACTGTGAGACTGATACCCTGTAAACACGCCCTTCAGAGCCAGTCTGTCCAGATATGGGTACGCCTTGTGTTTAGTTTGGCTGTACATATGACCCCAGAGAAATGTCACCACATCATCTTTATCATAAAGTAGCACTCCATATGATCCCAGAGATCCTTCTCTACATCATTTCTATCGTAAAGTAGCTCTCCATATGACCCCAGAGATCCTTCTCTACATCATCTTTATGGTAAAGTTGCTCTCCGTCCAGATGGACAGCATCAACCGGTCTAGCAGCCTGTTCATGACCCCGCACACTTGCTTGCCCTGGGCAAACAACCCATGATATGATCGTATTTGCCGTCCTGTCCAACGATGCTAGCCGCTCCACCCGGAGCATGCCAGACCCCTGATCTGTTCTCCAAAGGAGTGGAAGATATCGTACATGTTTGATGTATGCCAGCTGTATACGGCTTGGATGGAGTGGAAGATATCGTACATGTTTGATGTATGCCAGCTGTATACGGCTTGGAGAGGGTGGTGCTGCGGCGGTTGCTGCGGGGAGAGGGGGGGGGGCTGCTGTGTCTGATCGAAGCTCAGGACACCGAGGGTGGACAGGACAGGCATATGGTCAGACTGCTACTGGTACCGTTAGTATTGGGACTCTTCGCTGGCTGTTGCAGGTAAGGGCGGAACACGCATGGGGATATACCGAGTGATGTCTGTTCTTGGCTCAACTCAATCCATGGTGGGAGTAAGTTGGATTCAAGTTACAACCATCAATCCGTAGTGGGAGTAAGTTGGATTCAAGTTGCAACCATCAATCCGTAGTGGGAGTAAGTTGGATTCAAGTTACAACCATCAGCTTGTTCCTATTCGAGCTGCAGTTCTTCAGCAGTCTTATAATAGACGTTTCGGCAACTAAACCTTCATCAACTACAAGCCTCCTGTCGTTAGATGTACGAACAGCAGTCTGACAGAATGTACAATCTAAGCGAGAGACAGACAGTGTTGGACATCCATTGCAGCCGACTTTCACCGTGGAGACGGTGCCTGATTGACTACACACATTACAAGAAGCTAAGCCACACACACACACACACACACACACACACACACACACACACACACACACACACACACACACACACACACACACTCTAGCCCTCTAGAAGTAGGAGCACGTGGACTACCATTGAATTCAAAGCGAGCGAGTGCAAACAAAAGAACAAAAGAAGAAAGAAAGAAAAAAGAAAAAAAAAACGTATAACAGACAATATCATTATCAGCAACAGAAGCATTATATTTAAATCATCTATCTATAGCAGTGGTTCTCAACCAGTGGGGAATTCCCTCCCAGGGGGGAATTGGAATTTTAGGGTTTCCGTGGGGGGGGGGGGGGGGGGGGGGGGGGGGAATTAAGATTATTTAAAGATCGCGTTAATACAAGAACTGATTACTTTACATTGTTTTTCCCTCCTACTTTACGGTTCTGTATTTCTCGCCCTTCTGAAATTCGTGTAATAACGTAATTAGACCCGCCAATCACAGTTTTATGTAAACGTCTAGGCTTGTTCTAGTAAGTGTTATTAAATTTAGCTTCCATTGTTACATATACTGACTGTGTAGGGGCGGGGGGATTTATAGGGAGGAAATACGAAAGGGGGGATGAGATTCTGAACATATGGTGAAGGGGTGCATGGGCCAAAAAATGTTTGAGAACCACTGATCTATAGAGTACGGCCGTTAGAAATAACGCTCTCAAATACCCTACAAGCGTGGTTTGCTGTAACTAAGGAAGATGGAGAATGACTGGGCTCGGCCAGAGGGCAGTGGCTTGAATCTCTGGGGAGATCAACACTGACCAATATCTTTTCCACTTCTGTGCCAGGGCTGCTGTAGGAAATCAAATCAAATCAAATCAACTTTATTAGGGTCACAAATTGGGCGCGCAGGCCCGTCTTACATTCGGCCCTTCCAATCACTCGTCTTTCGTTCATCAAGAGCATTATACATTTACATAGGAAGAAAAATAAACATTGTGAAATGAATGTTGTAAACATAAACAAGGCTAATTACCATGTTATGAAGCCCATCTCCCACCTATCCATACATCACCCCCACTCTACCCACACACACGCGCACCAAGGGACACATACATACCCCACCAACCGGCCCCATCCCCTCCCCACATCCCCCACCCACACACACTGCCCTCACCTGATCCCCCAACCAAAACACACTCGCCACCCACAAACATTCCCCCCACCAACCCACACATCCCACGCCCAGTCCACATACACATCCTACCCCACACATCCTCTCCCCACCCACACCTCAAACCACCCATCCCCCAGCCACATCTCCATCGACAACATATGCCCCACCCACACACACATTCCCCACCAACCCACACATCGCACATCCACTCACACATCCCCAAACCATACACACACATCCCCACCAAGTGACATGTCCCTACCCCCCCCCCCACACACACACACATCTCCCTAACCACCCATACCTCCCCAATCCACTCACACACACCCCACCACCCACACATACAACTTCCACCCACCCACACATGCCTAACCTAATCCCCCACCACACAATCCCCCCTCCGCACATCACATACACCTCCTACCACGCACTATTCCCAACCCACGCACGACACACACACATATCCCTCACCAACACATCCCCACTTACACACCACACACATATCCCCCACCCAGATACCACACAATATTCCCACCCACACCCACACAGATACCCTTACCCATCCACCCCACATACCCCTACTCACACACCACAAAAATCCCCCACCCACACACACATACCTCACCCACACAATATCACCAACCAACACACCACACACACCTCTCCCCACCCACACACGCAATTCCCTACCCGTCCACCAACACACACTCACTCACGCATACATCCTCCACTACGCACCCATACACCCCCCATCCACCAACTCCCAACCAAACATCTCTCGATCACAATACCCCAAACCCCCCCACACATCCTCCACCCACTCACACATCCCACCCCGACACAAAAATTTCCTTTACCCACTAAACATCCCTAAGCCACCACCACCCCCACACCACAACACATCTCCCACCCCCACTCCCCCACATACTTCCCCCCCCACCACAATCCCCCCTCACCCACAATATACCCCCCCCATGCACATTCCCCACCCCTCACACACATCCCCCCCACCCACACTATCCTCCACCCCTACCACCACAAAAATACCCTCCACCCACACATCATTCACACATCCCCCACCAACACCCGCACACATATCTCAAACCCCCACCCATACACTTCTCCCCACCCGCCCTTCCATCCCAAATCCACCCAAACAAACCCCTACCCACACAACCCCGCCTCCCACACTACTTCCTCAAACCATCCACACATTTCCCCCCACATAAACACACATCCCGTGCATCCGTCCCATACAATATCCTCCACCCAACACATCCCCCACCCCATTCCAACACCCCTACTTTCACCCCCACACATCCATCCCCACATCCCACCAACACCCACAAATCCACTACCCACCAAAACCCACACACCCCAACCCATCCAAATGCATACCCCCCCCCACACACCCCCCCCACCATATCCCCCCACTCACACACATCCTCCACATACACTCACACTTCCCCACATCAGACACATACAAAATGTCTCACGTTAGTATTGAAACTAGTATGAACAACTCCCACACTTTACTCACACACATACCTGACACTTGTCATGAGCAGTCTCAAAAATGTTAAACATGGAGAAAAATGTGTACATAAAATGTATGTGACGTAAAAATAGTGATGCTCTCTCTCTCTCTCTCTCTCTCTCTCTCTCTCTCCCCTCTCTCTCTCTCTCCCCACACACACCCCACACACACACACACACACACCCACACTTCACTCCACGCTCACACATTCACTCTTTCCCCTCATTCATTACTCTCACGCATTTACTCTCCCCCTCTTCACTCTCACGCTCACTCATTCCTCTCCCGCTCACTCATTCACTTCCCGTTCACTCATTCCCTCTCCCGCTCACTCATTCACTCTCCCGCTCACTCATTCACTCTCACTCGTTCTGTCTCTCTTCACACTCACTGACTCAAACTACAGTAATGAACATGAGTTTATATTATGCATGATAAATCAAATGGTATTTAACTGATAAAATGACAGATGAGAATACACAAACATATGGGTTCGCGTGTTACATAACATGCGTGTTACATGACATGCATCTGCTCAGCTCTCTCTCTTTTCTCTCTCTCCTCTCTGTATTTTTTCATATATACACACTCACACGCATGCGCGCGCTCACACACTAAAACATAAATTCCCAGTCCACTCTCTAACACACAAACCTTTTACACAACACACACACACCACACACCCTCTCTCAATCACACTCTTCACACATACACATACACATGAAGCATGCACATGAACGCATGCACGCACGCTACACTCCCTCACTCACTCTCACACATACACGTACGAATGCATGCACTGACACATTCCCCCACCATTTCTCGCTCAACCTCTCCCACACACACGCATGCACGTGCGCACACACGCATTCACTCTCTCCCCCTCATGACCCCACTTTCTCTCTCTTCTCTTTTCTCTCTCTCTCTCTCCTCTCTCTCTCTCTCCCCTTTCTCTCTCTCTCGCTCCCACACGCACACACATATATAGTGAACAATTATAGTTAAACAATTATAATGAACAATTTACTGAACAATTATACAGTAAAAGAATTATGGTGGCATATAGTCGGTATGGATTAAGTATTGAAAGAGTTTTTGGTTAAATGTGTAGGGACTCATTGGAGTTTTCAGATCTGGAGGGAGATCATTCCATAAGTGAGCACCAGAATAGGCGAAACATGTTTTTTATAGGTCCCAAACTAGGCTTTGAGACATGTAACAAATTTAGGCGCTTGCTGTTCATTGCATTAGATTGAATCAGCGGCAGAAGATACTCTGGGGGATTTTGAGATATAATTTTATTCACTAATTTGGCTTTGTTGAAAAGGAAGCGCTTTGTAGTGGTAGAAGTCTTAGATGACTGTACAAATTATTACTTTCAACGTGCTTTATGTCAGAAACCAGACGAATAGCGCGGTTTGTAGAGAACATAGTCGTTTTTAAAATTTGATTTTGGGCAACCATCCCAAACTGTGGAACAGTAATCGAGATGTGATTGGATATAGCATGTATAGAATATTTTTTGTGTGCTTTCGTCCAGGAAGTGCTGAATTTTAGCAAGTTTGGGAACTTTTTGTGCTATTTTCTTTGGTAAGAGCTGAACATGAGAGCTCCATTCAAATGGCTGTCTATTAAAAGCCCTAGTGTTTATGTTCAGTCACATTAACTATAGGTAACGTGCCCATGCGGAGTTCGAGCGGTGATCCAGTTATGGCTAGTGTCTGTAGTTTTTGTCTGGTCGTTATTAGCATGGATTTGGTTTTGTCGATGTTAATTTGCATGCGGTTTTCATTGCTCCATCTAGTAAAATTATCAAGTTCCTTTTGTAAAGAATTCTCTAATTCACTACGGTTTTCTTGACTAGTATATATAGTCAGTCGTCTGCGAATAGATCACAAGTTTTATTTATATATAAAGGAAATCATTAATATAAAATGCAAAAAACAGCGGACCTAGTATTGGCCCCGAGGCACACCAAAATTAAGCTGTGTGGGTCTTGATAGACAGTTTTTGAAGGGCACGACTTTTTGCCTGTCGGATAGAAATGACGTAATTATGTTCACCAGTTGGTGCTTGTCTTCATTTGCTTTTGTTTTCTAATTAAAATATCGTGATCTACCATATCAAAAGCTTTTTTTTAAAATCTACAAACACCGCTCCACAAATTCTACCGTTTTTTGATGTTTAAGTGCCAGTTATCGTCTTTTTTTTAGAGCACTATGGCAAGAATATTTTGGTCGAAACCCAGATTGACTGTTAATTTTAGATCTTGTTAATTAAATGGTGTAACGTTATTTTATGAATGTGTTTTTTCTAGTGGTTTTGATAGCGACGATATAAGGAAAAAGGTCTTTAATTACCCAAAACGCTATTATCGATTGAGCCATTTTTAATAAGCGGAAACACTTTAGCAATTTAAATGCAGATGGAAAGTAGTTTTTTGGGCCCGGCACTGGTTATAATGAACGTTAAGGCTCCTAATGGTGGTGCAGCACAACGAAGAAATTTTATTACTGATACCATCTAGGCCGTGTGAGTTTGTTGATTTGAGGTTCAAGAGATTTTATAAAGTCTGCAACAGACATTAAAAGGGAAACTCAGCGGGAATATTTCTGGCGCCTTCTCCTCACAGAATGATGCCAGTGAACTTAAACACGATGAGTCTGGTATTGAAGACTTTAGATTCTCTATTTCTGATTGAAAGAACCAATGAATTCATCGCATGTTATAGAATTTTGGGATTGCTGATTCTGTAGGGCGTTTCTTATTGGTTAGCAAGTTAATAGCCTTCCATATATTTGTACTGTTTGAATTTTTACAAACAAATTTTTAAAAGATCTTTTTTTATCCTACGAATTTCATATTTAACTTTATTCCTTATCTGCGGTAATTGATGAAGTCTTTATTTTTTTGTGCTGTATCTCGCTCTCTCATGATTTCCCGCACTTCTCTAGTGACCCATGGGATTTATGTTGATTTTTTACTCGAACTTCTTTGATTGGCACGTGTTTTTCGAACACATTTTAGACTGTCTTCGTCCAGAAAGCTAATGCATCGTCCGGGGCAGGAAGTTGGTAAACGTGATCAAGGGCTGCTTTTCTTAAGTCTTGCAAAAATAAATCTTGGTTGAATGCTTTATAATTCCTAAATTTTATACTTACATGTTTATGTTTAAAAGGTTTGAAACCCATTCTTGACCATGTACACATAGGGTAGTGGTCACTAACTGACAAAACAGGAACAGAACATTCAATAAATTATCTGGACAAGTAACATATATATGATTTATAGTTGAGGATGTGTCAGTAAACCCCTTTTGGGACGGTTTATTAGTTGTTTGAAATTTTAAGAAAGAATGATATGCCCATGTCTGGTTTGGATGTTACTAATATCTATGTTGAAGTCACCTAGTATCATAACTTCTCTACCTGCTGTAAACACTCTATCCATCATTGTAGTGAAGCAGTCATACCAACTGTACCCGGCACAAGGATTCCTATATAGGTATCCAATGAGAAACGGCTGTTGGCTGGCTGGCTTCACCTCTAACCAAAACACATTCTATCTCTACTGTCTCGAGATCACTTCTACGGGACCAGTTGAGAGAATTGGAAATGTATACAGCAATACCTGTCTCTAATTTTTGATTTGCATCTTTCCGAATTACTTTAAACCACTTAAGTGAGATTTCGGAGTCGGTTATTTTGTCGTTAAGACGACTTTCTGTGATTCCAAACACATGGAACTGTCTTGGACAGTATTACCGAGAGCTCAGGTAATTTGTTGAGCAGATGAAAGGATGTTGAGATGGCCTATATATAGACCATTTTTGCTGAGCCACTGATCGTGATTAGCGAACATTACAACCTAAAAGGAAGATGTCGCTTGTGGTATACAAATTGCAGGGATTTTGAAACTTTATTTAGAAATAGTTAGGCTGTTAGAGGGGGCAGGAAAATGTCTTTGCTGGAGTGATATCATGAATGCTTGGTGCAGGGCTGCAGGATTGTATCGCATTAGCTGCTGAAGTTGACGGTTCCACTCATAGGGTTGTAGATTACCGTCCAGCGAGGGATTGCTATGAGTGTCACTGGAAGTGCTACATTGGAAGCAGGCATCGACGGTACAGCACCATTGTTTAACGGTGTCCCCTTTGACATCATAGAGGGAGACTGTTTTACGGGCAAGGTAGGAAACAAAGTATCATATTTAGCAACATTTGGATTGGAGCTTGGGTTGCTATTCACAACATTGTGTTCCTGGGGTACAGGCAAGGGTGGTGTGGGAAGAGAAGGAGTGTTTTCTGAACACAGTGAGATGGCTGTTGCCGGAGGTGAAGTTCGGTTTACTCCTGTAACTGGTGCTGGTTGTTGTGCACGTTCGGGATATTTTATGTTCTTCGCTAGGAAGCTACTTCCTAGCTTGGAACAATGTATTTGATCCCTGTATAGTTTTTTCTTAGGAGCTCCATACGGTGACGTAAAGTAAGGGGTGTTATTTATGAAATTCATGCTATTATTTTTACAGAATTTATATAACGTTAGATTAGCAACATCGGCAGTACGACGCTGGAACCCGTAACATGGTGGAATGATGGATGAAATAAACAAAGATGATTTCGGAAATCTATTGCGCAACAGCACCTCCAATGTAGCTAGTTGTGAGGTGCTGATGATTTTATTATCCATTATGTCATTAACACCAATATGGACTGTTGCTCTCCTAATTCGGTCGTTCACTTGGAATCGTCGCAGTGTAGCGGTCAGCCTGTCAATGTCAGCGCCTGGTACAGGGTAGATTGAAGTTGATTCGCTGTCAGAAGAAGACATGCGATCACTATAGATTCCCTTCAGCAAGGAGTCTCCAATGACGACATGTGTTGCACTGTGATCTATGGTTATTTCACGCTGCTGGCGCGTCCGCTTGGTCTGTTGTTGCCACTGGTCACTGTCGTCTTTTTTGTGTTTTTGTTTATTATATCTTGCGGTCGAGCAGAAGGCTTGCGGACATGGCTGCTGTAGGAACGGTCGAGCAGAAGGCTTGCGGACAACATAGCTCCTGTAGGAACGGACGAAAAGAAAGCTTGCGGACATGGCTGCGGTAGGGACGTACGAGCAGAACGCTTGCGGACATGGCTGCGGTAGGAACGGACGAACAGTGCAAAAGGCTGACGTCTTTGTGCTTTCGTGGAGGCGCGACAAACAAAAGGCTCAGTGGAAGGATGTGATTGCAACTATGACCAGACTGCAAGAACATCGACTCAGACTGGATCAGGCTGGACGTGATCCTGCAGCCAAAGATCAATGGTCTTGTCTGCCCCTAAACGCCGAGGGAGAGACTGGCGACTGGATCTGAACACTTATGGATTAAAAGATCGATGTGCAATCAGGATGATATGATGAACAACCAACCAACCAACCAGCCAGCCAACCAACCAACCAACCAACCAACCAACCAACCAACCAATCAGCCATCCAAGCAACTAACCATCCAACCAATCAAACAATTAACCAACCAATCAACCAACCAGTTAACTAACTAACTAACCAACCAACCAACCAACCAACCAACTAACTAACCAGCTAACTGACCGCAAACCATGCATTCTCTTCAAAGACCATACGTACTGAATCAGTTAATGACATGTGAACCTACCTGCAGGCGACGGACGTCATCAGGCTGATATATATAATCCACACGGAGATATAATCCTTGGTCACCATGACGGAAAACATCATTGATTACTGTCTAGAAGATGTTAATAACACCACAATGTTGATGACGGGACAAACTATGGAACTTGAAACTAACAAATGGCGGTGGTTAGTGTTTGTTCTGTCGGTAGATAAAATAACATCACGAATGCCCTTAAAGAGGTGAAATGATAATTGCATAAATAAACATCACAAGATCAATATAGTGAACTCCAGCGACCACCTGATCAAAAAATTATCTTTAAAGCATACGATTTAGGAGCAGATCCCTGTGTTGATTTTCACAATGTTATCAGCGTCGGCCGTTTAGAAAGTAATTGCAAACTTTTTTTAAAATGTTGCATATCCCTTACAGGTCGTTGCAGTCAACACCAGCATTCTTGAGCCGCTGTTGATGTACTAGGCAAGTTTACGCTCAGTAGTTTGCCATTTCTTTCTGAGCGACCTGCTCACATACCCCGTAAGTTACCAACGCAGCGACAACCACGCAGGTTACGTTATTCACGGGAATATACGGGATTACGGAGAAAGACGTTAACCCCTAGGCCTGCTGAAAGACTGCTGAGAAAATCACGCAGAACCAATTAATGTTGGGGTTTGTTGCAACGTCATGCTAGATGGAATGTTTGTATAATGGCATTAGCGGAAGGGCCGTGTATAGCTGATATCATGGGCGGGGCCGTGTATAGCTGATATCATGGGCAGGGCCGTGTATAGCTGATATCATGGGCGGGGCCGTGTATAGCTGATATCATGGGCGGGGCCGTGTATAGCTGATATCATGGGCGGGGCCGTGTATAGCTGATATCATGGGCGGGGCCATGTATAGCTGATATCATGGGCGGGGCCATGTATAGCTGATATCATGGGCGGGGCTGTGTATAGCTGATATCATGGGCGGGGCCGTGTATAGCTGATATCATGGGCGGGGCCGTGTATAGCTGATATCATGGCGGGGCCATGTATAGCTGATATCATGGGCGGGGCTGGGCCGGGGGTATAGCTGATATCATGGGCGGGGGGGTAAGCTGATATCAGGGCGGGCCAAAAGCAGGGCGGGGGGTTTTAGCCTGG
>JACEFZ010003589.1:0-20000 GCA_014155875.1 Cepaea nemoralis
CCTTTGGGCCCAGACATTCTCCCTTCCCCCTTGAACTTTTGGTCACAAAATCTTCTCACCACCCCGGGGTCCTGAAGGAGTTCAAAAAGGAAGTGTGGGCTTATAACATTTCGAGGGAAAAAAGAAAAATATGCAAATTATGTTTTGGGCGCGAAAGGGGGTCCGTGCCCTTTTCACCCAAAGGGTCTTCCGAGCTTTGTCGATGAAATTTTTAAAAGAATCCACGTCTTTTGGGTCACTTTTTTCATTTCCCATTTTCGATGTTAAGTTTTAAGTCCTAGTCTCCATTTGCGGCTGTGAAGTCAATTTTCTATAATGTTTTTTCCCTCTTTTTGCGGCAGGATTTGGAAAAGAATAATGTTGGTGCGTTATGCCACAGGGCCCCACTCCAGATTTTTTCTATGGTATGGAATATTTTTCCAAAAATTTTCATTTACAAGCTTTTCCCCTTTTTCCCCCCCTTTGTTTCTCTTCTGCCTGAAAACCTGGTTCTTCAGGCTTGAAGGGATTGAGGGTGAGATTATTCGGCGGTGAGCAGCTTTGGGTATTTTTTCCTCAAAAGTCTTTTTTTTGATAAGGAATGGGTAAGTTTTTGCTCGCACAGGCACGGGTTTTCATTTAATTCATGTAAAATTTTCCTCCAAATCAGTTTTTCCTGGCTTATCAGTAAGTATTTCGCATATTTTCCATAATTTCCCTAATCTGCTTTTGCTGACCTTTGTTAATTTTGGGTTTAAAATTTCCCACCCCCCAAAAAGGGGCTCGGGGCTTCCCGGGGCATCGACCCCCTTTTTGACCCTTTTTCTTCGATTAGTGGGCCCAATCATGGCCATCAGATGTGCAGGTTCGGTGGTTGAGGGTCTTTCATGATATTTCTTCAAGAGGTTTATGTGAAATATTTTCATCTTGCCTTTGACTGAAATTCTGTAGTTGGTACGTCAGATCTTCTCCGTCACTACATAAGGTCCTCTCCATCCGATTTGCAGCTTATTCTGACTGGTTGGAAGCAGCAACATCACCTTCTCTCCTACCTCTAACTCTCTATCCTTTGCCTTGCGGTTGAAGTTACGAGCAATTCTTCGTCTGGCTTGACGTAGATTGACATTCGCTTGTTTCCAACTGTGTTTGTAAACGATTTTCAACTCGGCAACATATGTAGATGCAGTCACGACTGTATCATCTTTAGTATTATCAGTCCACGTTCGAAGTAACGCCCCAAGTGGTCCCTTGATTGGTCGTCCAAACAACAGTGTGGCTGGAGCAAAACCTGTTGAGTGATGGGGTACCTCCCTGTAAGCGAATAAAGCTGCGGGTAAATACAAGTCCCAATTCTCTGTCTTCTCCTTGGCAATTTTGCGCAGGATACTAATCAATGTCCCGTTCCACCTTTCCACAAGTCCATTTGACTGAGGGTGATATGGTGAACTGAAGATATGGCGTGCATGAAAAAGTCTGAAGGTCTCTTCCATGAGCTTACCACGAAACTGTGAACCGTTGTCCGTCAAGATCCTTTGTGGGAATCCTAGACGTGTGAATATTCCTAATAATGCATCAGCGACGTGTTTGGAGTCACAGCTGGGCATAGGAACTGCTTCGGCCCACATGGTTGTTGTGTCCACAAGCGTTAATATGAATCGGTTTCGCCTCTTCGTTGCTGAGAGAGGTCCGATTATGTCTACTGCCACTTTCTCAAATGGAATTCCAGTGATTGGCGATTCACCCAACATTGCCGGTGGTGTCCGTGTTTTGGTGATACTTTCTGACACTGTGGGCATGATTTTACAAACCGTTGTATGTCTGAGTTCATCCCTGGCCAAAAGTAGTGAGTGGTAATCCGCTGTGTAGTAGCGTTGATACCCATGTGCCCACTGAATGGTAGACTGTGACCCATCTCTAAGATCTGAGTCCTGTATTGAGTTGGTACAACAAGTTGATTAAACTCTTGTCCAGCTCGTCCTGCTTTTCTGTAAAGAAGTGCTGACTTCATGAACAGATCACCTTTACGTAGAGGTAAATGTGATTTTGGCAGTTTTCTGAAGCAGGGTTCCAAGGTGCTGTCGGCTTCTTGTGCCCTCATTCAGTTCCTCCGTTCGAGGGATTGGCGTAGTTGTTTCTGGAGATTTTGTTGCCTGGATCGAGTGGTCATGGTCGCCATCGCCACAGGTTGAACAGGTTCTCCTAGAACGATAAATCTACAGCCGAGGATTACAGGATATATCGGATCGTCCAAGATTGCCGCCTTGATTGTCCCAGTGACATACCGCGAGGCTATGTTCACTTTTGCCACTGGAAGAGACATATTTGTTGAACTCTTCAGTGGTCCCTGTAATTCCACTATTTCCTCTGTCACCTGTTCAGGGTGAACTAAGGATGACGAAACAACACAGTCATATGATAATCCCGTATCATATAAACAGGTCGTTTTGAATCCATTAGCAAGATGGATTCTACAACCGGAATACGAGATGATGTGTCTTGATGAGGTGTCTGTTTGGACGTTTTCACCAGTGCTCACCTTCTCTCTTTTCGGTTGGCCAAACATGCCGCTGTGTGTGGAGGTGGCTTCTTCCTGCAATTCTGAAATGTGTGACCCCTAATTTTGCAATGGGTACAGAATGGTTTGTCCTCCTTCGGCGCTGTTTGGACTGAGTTTTGAGTGTTTTTCTGGGATTTCCCCTTTTTTCCGGTGGCTACAGTGTTTTCACCCTCTTTCGGCTGTGGAGTTTTGTTTTGAGAGGGAGTGTTGTTCGAACGTCCCCTTTCCTCCCATCTCCTTCTGAGATTTCTCAAATCTCTCTGCCAGGATGATTATAGTTTCCAGGCGGTCAGCCCCGTTTTGGGTAAGAATCCTTCATTTCGTTCTGCATTTCCCCTTGATCTGATCAATGATAATCATTTCACGGAGTCCTTCATAATTTTCCTCAAATCCTCCCAAGCAGTCCATCTTTGTATGTATGACTTCAGTCTTTCGACTAGTTGTGCGTAACTCTCACCCGGTTCCTTCCTTGCGGCTTTGAACCTGAGTTTATAAGATTCGGCGTCCACTTCGAATCGGCTCAAGAGTGCCGTCTTAAGTGTTGTGTAGTTCTGTTGTTCCTCTCTAGTGAGTCTTGAGAACACTTCATACGCCGTGGATCTTAAGGCCTGCGCTAACTTCGTCGCCCATCTACTTTCTTCAAGCCCACAGCTGACAGCCATTGCCTCGAAGCGTGATAAAAATCCTTCGATGTGGTCAGTCTGTTCATTAAAGGGGTCCAGAGGAAATGACATAGCTCCTGAAATAAGTTGAGAGACGTGAGGAGATGGTTCTGTCACTGGCGATCCTGATGAGGTTGAGGGTGTAGGACCACTCCCTTTCTCTATTCTCCGGATCTCCACTTCAATCTCCATTCTCCTCAACTCCAGTTGGTGTTGACGCTCTCTCTCCTTATCTTCCATTTCAGCCTGTAGTCGTTTCTCTTTCTTCTCCAATTCTGCTTGAAATCGTTTCTCTTTCTCCTCCAATTCTGCCTGAAGTCGTTTCTCCCTCTCAGCCAATTCAGCCTGAAGCTGTTTTTCTTTGAGAGCCAATTCCGCTTGCAGTCTTTCCCTTCTGTCGAATGCATCCGAAACATAGTTAGCTAGCTCAAGGCCATCTAACCCGCATTCCCTACCTGTTTCTGTTATTGTGGCTCTAAACTTTGCAGTTTCCGCCATGGCTATAATTTATTGCTTTGTTCTGTCTAAAATATAACTGCAGTTAGTCTGATCCGCGTAAGCTTGTCAGTCCCTGATCTGCAAATATAAAACAGAGCATGTGCAATATTAAAAACACCCTATGTTATGTCTGTCTGTCAATGCTGGAAAAGCCAAAGGCCGCAGGCACTGAAATAACCAGATTTAATTCCTAGTAAAGAAAAGAATCTGAAATTAGACAGAGTTTTCCCAACGGATAAGATTTTCCGGTGGTTGATGAAATGCTGTTAAGTTCAGACTCCACAGGAAAAAGAACACCTTCTCTGGAAGAGAAGTAGTGTTGGTATAGTAGACACACACTATATATTTCTCCTGGAGCACCTCTTTCTGAAGTATAAGCCTATTGGAACATGGCCCCCTTCTCCAGGAGGAAAGATCAGTCACCTACTCTTATTTATCTATAAATGTCATTCATATCATGTGGCTGTCAATCAATACCCCACATGGTATCTGTTAAACATTCTAGAAAATGACAATGTTCAAAATCTAAAGATAATTGTGTTCATGTATTTTATGTAATTGTTTAAAGGTTAATATATGGAACCATCCAGGACGTAGCAAGCCCAATATGTCATATTTTTTGAAGGGAGTGGGAGATCACTGTAGTGCATGCCCCATCTCTAACAAAAGAAGTAGAGCCCCATCCTCTTCTATCTTCAATAACCCCAGAATATGAACCTTGAGTTATCTGCAGGCCTCGTTCTATTAAGTATTGTCTAGGAGATATAGATTATGGCCCTGGTGAGAATGGTAATTACTAACTGGGAATCTGCCCCTTCTCCAATGATTCTTTAGCTCTGGAGCCCCCTTTTAGTTTATCAAATCTGAGGAAAGTCTGGAGAAGTTTCTCAGCCTGATTTAGATGAAGAAACATGGATGTTGAGCAGTTGATAGATCTAGAGTCTTTTTATTTCCCCATTCAGTAAGTCATTATGAGTTAATTTATCTTTAAACAATCAAACACATAATCAATCACATTAGATTCTGACAACATGATGTACAAAGAAGTTGTTGACACAGATAGGTTTGAACTGACAAATTAACAGAAGGTCAATTCATGTTAATCATTTATTGACTGGCCTGAGCCTTCTGGTCAGTACATACATCTCTATTGTGATTTACACAAAGTAATAGAACAGTTGCACATTGGACCATTGTCCCAGACAATCAATAACAAGCATCAATATATGAGATGTCAACAAGTGTGAAAACATAGTAAACATTTTGATGTTGTACATATTAAGTGTGCATAAAATTTGGTCGAACTGCGGTAAAGCTGTGAAAGTTTAAACAATATATAATGGCACAAAGTAGTGCAGCTTTACATAAGAGAGTTACGACACATACAGAACGTTGCGGCGGTTAGCCTTCATCAGCAAACAAACACATTCACAAACACAACATACAGTCAAGGAGAACTCCTGTGACTACATTAGAAGGTGATGACAGGACGAGAGGAACAAATGCATGGAAAAATGGAAGCAATGAAGAGGAAATGAGAATTGACAAAATGTTAATTGAAAAGAATGTTAGTCGAAGAAAATGTTTAATAGAAAAACTGTTTGTAGAGAAAAAAAACTGTATACTCACCTCACGTACGGACCTGTGAATGTTTACGGAAATCTCAGGTGTATTTTTATAACGGTGCTGGATGTTACGGTACAGTGAACACATAGAAAGAAGAGGGCGGGGTAGGAGGCGTGTAAGATTGACCACGGCCCCATTGTGTTGTTGGTCTGGGTGGACTGGTGTGCAGGAACACGGGTTCTACATAGACACACTTCAACAGACAAAATGCTAGTGTATGTTGACATGCAAGAAGAGAGAGAGGGAGAGAGAGAGAGAGAGAGAGAGAGAGAGAGAGAGAGAGAGAGAGAGAGAGAGAGAGAGAGAGGAGAGCGAGAGAGACAGACAGACAGAGAGAGACAGAGAGAGGAAAAGTGCCTGCGACCTACCACATGGGGTATATTGTAACCTACGAAATAGTCAGTATGGTTGCTAGTCATACAACGCTTTTACATATTAAGTGTGATGGTGATGAATCAACAATTAAATATCAGTTTTCCTGAAATTGGGTGTGGTGTGTACCAATGAGAAAAGTAACCTGGTGACTGGAAGATTAGGTAAGCCAGGGTCCATTGACTGATGGATCCACTTCAGGTCTGCCCGTATAGCTCCTCTGAAGGCCTCCCCATACTCTGCTCATAGCCAAGTCATCCTCCATCTCACTTGTGGTTCATCTCTTTCTCTCGGCTTCCCTCTTTCAGGTCTGATTTAGGTGGTTAGTTTGCTGATGTGTTGGGTGGTTGTTGGTATGGAGCCACCAAGATCACTGATGAATATTCGCATAAATATATACATTCCTACCAATACAATCTTTTAAAAGTAGGTCAGAAGAAATCTAAATTCCTGAAGTAGGAACTAGTTCCCCTCCCCTTCTTTTTCTCTCTAATCTAGTGTTGGGTTAATTTGGGGTGGTCAGAGTTTATCA
The DNA here is from genome assembly GCA_014155875.1 of Cepaea nemoralis. Classification (NCBI taxonomy): domain Eukaryota; kingdom Metazoa; phylum Mollusca; class Gastropoda; order Stylommatophora; family Helicidae; genus Cepaea; species Cepaea nemoralis. Next base: position 6,227 of record JACEFZ010003589.1, read on the forward strand.
CACTGTGTACGCCTTGTATCAACTTGTTCCTGCTGTATGTAAGTTCTCATTTGACCTGGGGTCAGTGAACGTGTACAGTAAGACAACGACAAGAGTGAGAAGGTGTCAAGATGCATGTAAATAAATGACATACATTTATAACATTTCTTCCACACAATGGTGTTTATCGCGTGTATAAATAATTCTCTGTGTTTTCCCAATTAACTTCTTCTTCTTCTTCTTGTGTCTAATAACTCTCTCCCATTATCTGTTGTTGTTGTGATGTTGAGTGTTGTGTTGTGTGGTGATGAGTGGTGTTGAGTGGTGTTGTGTTTTAAGTTATGTTGAGTAATGAGTTAAGTTCACTTCGTGTGATGGTTTTCCCGCGAACCACAACTTTCTCATGTAATGCAATTCATGTGTGCCCTTATCTAATTAAATTTGACATAAATATAAATATTTATTTCGCCAAACCCTATTAATTCAATAGATAAAGGAGAAAGGAAAGATTGATTTCACTTTCAGTTTTCTAGATCGTAAATAGGCATAGATAAGTCTGTTTTAGAACAAGGCACTTATTCTAGTACACGAACTGTCATTTCAGCTGTAGATAGTGATAGCATCTTTTATCAGTGTTTCTGGTGAAATGCACAAGATTGCTTTAGAATCATCACTTCTCACAGTTGTTTAGAATAGAATGTAGTAGTATAATGCATTTCTTAAAGTTAATAATTATCTCTAAGAATATCAGAGATGGCAGTTCTATCTAAGAGAATATTTTGCCCGGGAATGGCTCTGCGTCGTTAGAATCTACAGTCGAGCATTTTTACATTTCAGAGGTTTTAATTAATAATAATACATTTCAATTGACATCACAAACACTGGATACCGTTCTTTGGACACTTGATACATCGGGTTATCAGTTTAATCTAATCTCGGGACTAACAAGCATACCTGGGATCCAGACATTCTGCCCTGCCCATTGAACTTTTGGTCACACAATCTTCTCACATCCGTCCTTGAAGCGAGTTCAGAAAAGAGTGCGGGCTTATTAACATTTCTGATGAAATAGTAACATATGCTAATTATGCTTTGGCGCGAAAGCGGGTCACGTGTCCCTTTTCATCCAATGGTCTTCCGAGCTTTGTCTGATGCAATCTTTCTAAGAATCCACGTCATTTGTCACTTGTTCAGTTCCAGTTTCGATGTTAAGTTTTAAGTCCTAGTCTCCATTTGCGGTTGTGAAGTCAATTTCTTTTAATGTTGTTTCCTCTTTTTGCGGCAGGAGTTGGTAAATGAATAATGTTGGCTGCGTTATGCCACAGGGTAACAAACTATCGTCTGTCAAGATGGCAAAGGGCAAGTAGTATGTTAATGTGCACATAAGCAAGTTTCTACTTGTCTGCTACATTGTTCCTTCTCTTGAGAAGAAGGCATCACCTCCGAGGTGAGTGTTTCCGAATTCAGCAATCATTAAGGCTTGCTTCGTCTAGCCAGATTCTGTCAAAAATCTCGGGCTGTATCTACCCAAGTGATAGTGGACTGGTAAGTCATAGTTGAGCAGTGGACGCAGCTCTGCGTCCGGGCATCTGCCGGTTAAAGTGGGACATTATGCAACCAAGCAGAGCAGGAAACCTTCTTGCCGTAACAGTCGCAAATTGCTGTCAAAGGCAGGAATAATACATCTTCTCGTGGTTGTTGAAATCCAGGAAAAACCACCATATTATCTTCCCATGTCTTCATGAACAAAACAGATCAGTCTGATAATGACGTTAATGTCTGTTTTAGGACAATGCATAACATTAGGGCCTGGATACCCGGATTCTTAACCCTTTGAAAATAAAGTTTGTTCGTTCGTTCGTTCGATAGACACGTCATCATGAAGAAACCTAACTCAACTGAAGTAGATGCATCAGAAGACGACAGTCTACATTCTTTGGGCATGTCATGAAAAGGGGGGAAATGGAATCTGTCGTCACAAAGGGAATAATGAAGTGGCGGAAGGCAGGGGGAGACCACAAGATAAGATAATGGATAGTTTGACATCATCACATGGAGGGGTGTTGGTAACTTAAATTATTGGCAGTATACGAGACAGAAGGCTGTGGATCGACATGATCACCCACGCCACAGGCTATGGACTATAAGTAGAAACAGTAGAATATTTTATAGATAACGTAATGTGCCGGCTCTGTGGTGAAGAGTTTATGAATGTAATTCGTAAAAATCACGTATATCGCGTTCGGAACACAGCTGCGGGCGATTTGGAAGCAGACCGCTTTCCTTATAATGGTATGAGTGCTGGTCGTTCTGATTGTAACATGACACAACATGCACAAAATAATTCAGGAAATTACTAATAAAAGAACAAGTACATCAGCAGGCTGTCTAAAAATTAAAGATGGCAAAATCATAATAGAAAAAGATCAAATTCTACATGTATGGACAGATTATGTGAAAAACCTCTATGATGATAACAGAGAGGAACAGCATGATATTAGATTTAATAATGAAGATTTTGAAGATGGAGGTTCGAAATGTTCGTAAGCATATGAAAGCTGGCAAGGCCCTCGGTGCAGATAACATCACAACAGAAATGATTAAAGCTTTAGAAGAATATGGAATAGATCAAGTCACCAGACTGCTGAACACATTATATGATACTGGAGATATACCTTCTGAATTATGTAACTCTGTATTTATTGCAATCCCAAAGAAATCAGGAGCCTTGGAATGTGATCAACATAGAACAATTAGTATAATGAGTCACATCACAAAGATTTTGCTACGAATTATCATGCAAAGAGTGAGGAAGAAAATACAACCTGAAATAGGGGAAGAACAATGTGGGTTTGTAGAAGGAAAGGGTACAGTAAATGCTGTGTATATGCTGCGAACAGTTATTGAACGTGCTATAGAAGTAAACAAGGATATTCATCTTTGCTTTATTGACTACACAAAGGCTTTTGATAGAGTTAGACATGTCAACATGGTGGATATGCTTGCAGATCTACAAATTGATGGGAAAGACATTAGACTTATAAAAAACATATATTGGAAACAACAAGCTGCCATAAGGATTGATAATGAAGTGGGACAATATCAGCCTATTAAGAGAGGTGTTAGGCAGGGATGTGTAATGTCTCCAGATCTTTTTTCCCTATACAGTGAAAATATTTTCAGAAATGTAGAAGATATAAATGGAATCAGCATTGGAGGACGAAACATCAATAACATTAGATATGCAGATGATACAGTATTGATTGCAGACAATGCGCAGGATCTGCAACAATTAGTAGATGCGGTTGTTGTACACAGTGAGCAACTGGGGTTAGAATTAAATTGTAAAAAGACACAGGTTATGGTAGTCACTAGGAAGAACGAAATACCACAATGTAATATACAAGTAAATGGGACTATTCTTCAACAAGTGAATCGGTACAATTATCTCGGAACAGTCTTAACATCTGATGGGAGATGCCTTGAAGAGATTAGCACAAGAATCGCCATGGCGAAAGTAGCCTTTAGCAAGATGAAAAACATACTGACCAATAAAAAGATGTCAATTGAAACGAGAAAAAGAGTGTTGAGGGGATACATAGAGCCTGTTCTTTTGTATGGATGTGAAACTTGGACAATGAGCAGTCAAGCTGAAAAACATCTGATGGCTGCAGAAATGTGGTTTCTGAGGAAAATGCAAAGAATACCATGGACAGACAGAAAAACCAATGACCAAGTACTACAGGAGACAAATGACAATCGTAAATTGATTAGAGAAATTAGACGTAGACAGTCAAAATTTTTGGACATGTTATGAGAAGAAATGGATTGGAGAACTTAGTGACAACTGGCAAGATCGAAGGGAACAGACCAAGAGGAAGACCGAGAGGAAAATACCTGGATGGCTTGGCCACATGGCATGGACGAGACAGGAACACTGAGCTGATCCACGACTCTGGTGATCGAGTGAAATGGCGAGTCATGACCGCCCACGGTTTCCGGCATGGCACATGATTGATTGATTGAACATAACTGATATTAAAAGTGAAACTAGCACAGATCTTAACAAGAGTTTAAGTAACTTGTGGAATATTCAGAGATAACGTTGGCGAGTCATGACCGCCCACGGTTTCCGGCATGGCACATGACTGATTGATTGAACATAACTGATATTAAAAGTGAAACTAGCACAGATCTTAACAAGAGTTTAAGTAACTTGTGGAATATTCAGAGATAACGTTGCCCGTGGATTTAAAAGAAACTAAATATTGACACCCTACAAGATCTGGACATCGAAGAAACCTGGCTAATATACAGCATCATATCGCAGAATGAAATATTTTCTTTGACGTACTTCAAAGACTAAAACAACTTAATAAATTATGAAGTGGGACAGAAAGAACTACAAAAATTAGATTTTTAAGAGCATGCATATATCTCATTGCAACATACGACTGTGAGACCTGGATACTTACTAAACATGCTGAACAGCGCATAAATGCCTTTGAATATGAATGTTATAGACGAGTTCTAGGAATATCTTGGTTAAAGAAAAGAACAAATGCACCCACACTTCAAGAGCTGAATATTGAAGAAGGTTGGCTATTAAAGACGATAAAACAAAGAAAACTGACATATTTTGGTCACTTGAAACGTCACGAAAGTTTGGAGAGAACAATATTGAGGGGTATATGCCCGGGAAGTGAAGAAGAGGATGGCCAAGGAGAAGATGGTGCAGGATGTGGCGGATGATCTCAAGATGGGTGTATCGGAGGCATCTTGCTTATGATCGAGAATTTTCCGGAAGGTTTTTATAGGAGCGAGGTTCTGTAAAGGACAAGCTACTGAATGAATGAACTAATCGTCACAGTGGCTCAGATATAAGGGACGTACTGACGAACGAATAAACAAACGAAGGAACTTTATTTTCTTAGGGCCACAAGTTGGGCACGCAGACGGTCCGTCTTACATTCAGCCCTTCCAACTACTCATCTTTCGCACATCAAGTATCTATTGTGCATGTTACATTCACATAGAAAAACCATTGTGCAATGAATGCTGCAAACATAAACAATGCATGGTATCATGTTACGAGACGTGTAGGCATGGAGACACACGTACACACCCAGACATTCACTCGTGCATAAACACAAACGTACATATCCAGATAAGAAAGGTAATGTGCATGATTCCACGAAGAAGAGACAGGAGCGAATCAATACAACGCTGAACACCGTACATAAGTACACCCTAGGTATGAAAATGCACGAGGCAGTGGATCTGGCAAAGGATACAGAGTCATTTTGTTTGAGACACGATGAGATCGGCGGTGTGAAAACTACTTGCCACATGATGATGATGACGTGGAGTTATGCGTCTATCTCTCTGTCTGTTCACCGATCCTTCCATTCATCCACGCATGCATCTGTCCATCCATACATCCATTATCCATCCATCCGTCCACCTAACCATCCTCCCTCCCGTCCGGTCACCTTCCCATTCACTCACCCATTCATCCATTAACCATATATCCCTCCATCCACCCATCCTACCAAAACCCATTCATGCATCTTTGCATCCATCCACCCGTCCACCCAACTTCCCATCTATCCATCCATCCACCCAATCATCCACCCGCCCAACTACCCTCCAATCCACTCACCCATCGACCCGCTCACCCACCCGCCCACCCATCCATTCATCCATTCACCCAGTCACCTACCCACCCACCATCCATCCACCCACCAAACACCCATCCATCCATCCACCCAGTCACCTACCCACCCACCATCCATCCATCCATCCATCCACTCAGTCACCTACCCACCCACCATCCATCCACCTACCCACCATCCATCCATCCACCCACCCACCCACCATCCACCCACCCACCATCCACCCACCCACCATCCACCCACCCATGTCACGCTAGAGCTAACGCAAGCCAGCAGCACACAAAAGCTACACTAACGTGTCATGTACGTGCTCACGTGAGTTCTTGTGTCAGCGTAAGCCGGCGGCCAGATCACACAAGCAGATGGCCACACGATCATGATAGAGATGAGCCATGGGGGAATATTCTAGCAGTTAACAGCGTGTGACGGCCTTCTGTTCAGACGCTTGCTAGCTCCAGTTTCCCGCTAAAAGACAGATGAATTCATCATGGCCAGGTATGGTTAATTGTCAAGTTGTTGTAGATGTTCGATGAATAGTTTTTAATGTAATGAATTAGTCAGTTTTGCATTAGATGATGTTCCAGATGTTTTCATTACTCTTATAATCCATTTCGTGTGGCGTTGGTGACCACGTCTTTCTGTTTCGTGTGCTACCAATCATTTCTTATATCGATGTTCATTCCCTGACATGATGTATGTATTATATATCAATGATTACAGATATCGAGGACACAAACAATAGATTGCACAATCTATGGCCTGACATATTTTCCTGCATGTCGCTAAGTACATACTGCAGAAATCACACACCATAAACTAAAGCGATTAGATACATCCTTCAAGCTGAAATATACGCATATTCACAATTTCAATTGTCTACCACAGTAATTTCAATTGTCTACCACGGTAATTTCAGTTATACTCCACGTTAATTGCAATTGTCTACCATGGTAATTTCAAATGTCTACCAATGTAATTGCAATTGCCGGGAAGGTTAACCCGGTCAACAAATGCCCGAAGAAGTCGGATGTGTCGGCCTAACGGCGCAAGAATGCAGCTCTGCTGTAAACAGGCACAACGCAATCACGTCCGAAAAAAAACTCCGGATGAACGAAGAAGAAGAAGAAGAAGAAGAAGAAGAAGAATTGCAATTGTATACCACGGTAACTTAATTCGTCAATCACAGTAATTTCAATTGTCTACCACGATAATTTTAATTGTCTACCACTTTAATTGTAATTGTTTACCAAGGTAATTTTAATTGTCTACCAGGGTAATTACAATTGTCTACCACGGTAATTTTAAACTGATAGTCAGTCTAGAAGCAGAACCCTGTTGGGGATCTGTCATGTAATATGTCCTTGACATTATGTAGGTCTGAATGCATAGTGGAAAATGTGTCAATCTTTTCCTCTGTTAGCGGATGACGATGCTCTGGCGTTGAGTCCTCTTCCGATCGCCCTCATGACAATATTAACGCTGCCCCTATCAACTGCAGTGACGCACATGCCCATTTCTCTTGTACGTATGTATATATAAGCCTTTGTCTGCAACAGATCTAAAATTGAAGCTCCTAAAGGCGGACAATTAGAGCATTGATTTGCTGATTCAACAGCTTCTGCAGCGTTCCTTGTTACACTTTTATTGGTATTACCTGCTCTATGGAGTAAACTTTCAGTTCTGTGGCGAAGACGTTACGGACGCAGTTCGTAATCCCACATACCGCATTCGAAACACAGCTGCGGGAGATTTAGTAGCACATTGCCTTGCGTTGGTTTTTTATAAAACAGTATGGGTGCAGGTCGTTCAGAAAGCAATGACAAACTACTGAACGTAAACTTGCCAACAGATTACAAATAGTCAAAAAAATGCTGGGATTGAATGAGACGTCCTGTAAAGGATATGTACCTAACCTAACTGGAGTAAACTAGGCAGGCCTAGAAAGGGATTATGCTGCATGGGCAACATATGGTCTCTACAATTCAAAAATGTGTCCTGACATTAGTTATACATTATTTATTCAGTTTATTCAGGTGTATCTGCAGTGACAGCAGCATTTTTAATGAACGCTACATACAGCCTTGCTGGCGGAAACAGGTGTCTTATGACAACAGCGTCAACCGTCATCTGGGATTTCCCATATCTCAACAACAATTGCGGTCAACAGAAACGAACGTGGGTATTGATGTATACTCACAGAATTGATCCACAGAAATGATGTATGAAAAAATATACGCAATGCAGATGACACGGTATTGGTGGTGGATAATGCAACAGACCTACAACAATTGTTGGACATTGTAGTAACAGAGAGTGCACAGAGAGGACTCTCCTTGAATATCAAGAAAACAGTAACAATGGTGATATCGAAGAAAATGGTGACACCAAAATGTGACATAGAATTAGAAGGGGGACATTCTTAATCAAGTGGATAATTTTAAATGCCTAGGGGCACTTATAACATCAGATGGAAGATGTACAACAGAGATTAAGAGCAGAAGAGGGCAAGCAAAAGCCACATTTCAGAAAATGAAGAGTATCTTATGCAATAAGTCGCTATCACTGAATGTAAGAAAGAGAGTGCTAAAATGCTATATAGAACCAGTTTTGCTGTATGGCAGCGAATCTTGGAATGTAAATGAACAAATTAGGACGAATATAGAAGCAACAGAGATGTGGTTCCTGAGCTGAATGATGCGAATTCCTTGGACTGCCAGAGTAACTAACGATGACTGCCTGAAACAGGCTAATGAAACTAGAACACTGTATACAACAATAAGAAAGAGACAAACAGCTTTCTTTGGTCATGTGATGAGAAGAGAGGCATTGGAGAACACCTGTTGACAGGACACATAATGTATATGACGGTGTCCTCTGATATGTACGTATTTCTCTCGTGTCTTATGAGAGTGCTGGATCCGTGGCGAACGTGGTTCGTGATCCCGCATACCCGTGTTCGTGACTGTTCGTAACTACCCTCTTTATTTGCCATTTTAATTACTGCTACTTGGTTTCAGTAAATATTCTTTATTATTTTCTCTATTAAATAGCTTCACAAATTATTTATCAGGGTTTAGGAGAGAAAACACTGCAGTAGCACAGGGGAGAGAGAGAGAGAGAGAGAGAGAGAGAGAGAGAGAGAGAGAGAGAGAGAGAGAGAGAGAGAGAAAGCGAGAGAGAGAGAGCGAGAGAGAGAACGAGAGAGAGAGAGAGAGCGAGAGAGAGAGCAAGAGAGAGAGAGCGAGAGAGAGAGCGAGAGAGAGCGAGAGAGAGAGCAAGAGAGAGAGCGAGAGAGAGAGAAAGCGAGAGAGAGAGAGAGCGAGAGAGAGAACGAGAGAGAGAGAGCGAGAGAGAGAGAGCAAAAGAGAGAGAGAGAGAGCGAGAGAGAGCGAGAGAGAGAGAGAGAGCGAGAGAGAGAGCGAGAGAGAGAGAGCGAGAGCAAGATAGAGAGAGAGAGAGAACGAGAGAGAGAGCGAGAGAGAGCAAGAGAGAGAGAGCGAGAGAGAGAGAGAGCGAGAGAGAGAGAGAGAACGAGAGAGAGAGCGAGAGAGAGAGCAATAGAGAGAGAGAAAGAGAGAGAGAGAGCGAGAGAGAGAGAGCAAGAGAGAGTGAGAGAGAGAGAGAGAGAGAGAGGGAGAGAGAGAGAGAGAGAGAGAGAGAGAGAGAGAGAGAGAGAGAGAGAGAGAGAGAGAGAGAGAGAGAGAGATCGGGTACTGCTTCCATGGATGGTGACCTACAGCAGTGTAGACATTTTGCAGCAGGCACGTTATGTTTTATTTTTTATTTGGCTCATGGGAAAATATTAAGCAGGATAATTCTGGAGAGATTATGAGATGTTATTGACAAACAAATAATGGATGAGCAGGCAAGTTTCCGGCCAAACAGATCCAGTACCGGGCAGATACCCAGAGTAAAAGAACAAACACATGAATTTTCCACTTTATATTGGATTCTTTGACTATGAAAAGGCATTTGAAAGCATTGATAGAGAATCTCTTTGGAAACTGGTGAGGAACAATGGTATCTCAAAGATGGTCATTAATTTAATAGAGGCAACATATACGGAAATAAAATACAGAGTTCTTGATGTGGGGAAACTAACAGATACATGTGAAATAGTTACAGGAATGCGACGAGGATGCCTTTAATCTCCTTCCACATTTTTAGTGACTATACACCCGTATTGACAGACGCTCTCTTTGGAAAATATGGAGACACTGAGGTATCCCACAAACGATAATTAATTTAATAAAGGCAACTAATAAAGGTTAAACTAACAGATGCAGGTGAAAAAAAATAACAGGAATGCGACAATGATGTCTTTTATTGCCTTTCTTATTCTTACTGATTTTACACTAGGCTACCAAGAGAACAATAGCTACAACTGGAAATGGAATTCAGTCAACGCTGACACAGGAGCGAAATAATCTGGGCTTCGCTGGGGGTGTTGCCTTCGGTTAATATAACGCGAAATTAGAAGCAAGATATATTAATCACATCTGACGAGAGGACACAACAGTTCATCATCATCAAGTGCCCTGCCAGCTAGCGTAGGTGTTCATGGCTCTCCACAGATCTAGACTAGGTCTTTGGTGTTCTGAATCAACTCTGATGATGATATTCCTCCATGCCACCGTCTCAATCCACCCAGCATCATTTCTCTTGGTCTGCTTCTGCCTCTCTTTCCCTCCATTTGTCCTGTTGTCACGATGTTCTTCAAAGCCTCTCTTCTCACCACATGGCAAAGAAAGCTGTTTGTCTCTTTCCCTGTTTCCGCCAGCAAGGCTGTATGTAGAGTTCATTAAAAATGCTGCTGTCACTGCAGATACACCTGAATAAACTGAATAAATAATGTATAACTAATGTCAGGACACATTTTTGAATTGTAGAGACCATGTGTTGCCCATGCAGCATGATCCCTTTCTCGGCCTGCCTAGTATACTCCAGTTAGGTTAGTTTCATATCCTTTACATGACGTCGCAGTCAACCCCAGCATTTGTTTTGCAGTTTATGAGATTTTGTCCAGTTTATGTTCAGTAGTTTGCCATTGCTTTCTGAACGACCGGCACCATTACCGTTTTATAAAAAACCAAACGCAAAGCAGTCTGCTACTAAATCGCCCGCAGCTGTGTTTCGAACGCGGTATGTGGGATTGCGAACTGCATCCGTAACTTCTTCGCCACGGAACAGAAAGTTTACTCCATAGAGCAGATAATACCAATACAAATGGAACAAGGAACGCTGCAGAAGCTGTTGGATTAGCAAAGCAATGCTCTAATTATCCACCTTTCGGAGCATCAATTCTACACCTGTTGCCGACAAAGGGAAGCAAAGGTCAATGTTGGTGGTTAGTGTTAGTTGGGATATATACATATATACGTACAAGAGAAATGGGCATGTGCGTCACTGCAGTTGATAGGGGCAACGTTAATATTGTCATGAGAGATCGAGCCATATGGGATAAAACCCGGTGCAATAAAGTCGACACTGACGACTTTTAAGCGACTTTTTAAGCGACATTTAAGCGATATGGTTTATGAGGTTAATTGTACGAAAATCTTCGTATTCAATTGCTCCTGGTCTGTTTGGTATAACTATATGCACAAATTTCAGCATCTCGCTCGGTAAATATCCACTGCTGTCAATATCATTCAGCATTTTGGTTAATATATCTACTCCAAATTCTCCCAATACTTCTAATTCTTCTATTGTGATTTCATCTGGCCCAGTTGTTTTTCCTTTCTTCAAATGTTTCATAGCATCAGAGAGTTCTTCTTTTAGAATAGATGGGCCATTTTCCTTTCTCCATTATGCAATTCTCTTATATACACATTCCACCTCTTCATTATAGCACCTTCCTCCAATAATATCTTTCCTGTTTTGTTTTTTTTGTTTTTAAAAAAAAAAAAATTACAAACACCCTCTATTTATTCTTTTTGTTCTTCCTGTGAGTTTACTGATTTGCCTGTGCATATTTTTTGTATCTTTAATGGAATTTAATTCAATTTGTTTTTGGGTGCATTGCTCGTTTAACCAACTTTCTTTTGCCTTCACACATCTGTCTCTTCTTTCTTTCTTTATCTTAGCATATTCTTGTTTGTCATTTTTATTCCGTTTCCTTTTGTCCATCAGCATTAAGATTTCTTCAATTTTTTTTCTTAGCTATTTGGCTTCTCTCCGGTAATATTTCGTTGGGGTTTGATGAATGGAGTCTGGTAACATGTCTTATTGTTCATTTATATACAACAGTTAGATCTAAAAAATATAAAGAAGAATACAGAAATTATGAGAGTAAATTAAGCAAATAATCACCATATTTTCTTTGATGAAACCTCACTTAACATGGTGACAAGGAGGCATACAATGGATTAAACTGCAGGACAGCTGTAAAAATACCATTTATCAATACAAACAACGGAAATCTGGAATTCAATTCGTCAGCTCTATAACAACACAATCACAAATGACAGAATGGACGTTGCGGCAAAAAAGCTGTCATCAGCACACACACACACACACACACACACACACACACACACACACACACACACACACAATTACACGCACACACAAGACGTTGGTACAGTTGCAATAGGAAAGACGAAAACTACAATGAACCTTCTTAGCTATTAAAACATAAACATAAATAAATATCCTAGAACAAAAAAGTCAAACCGTGTTACTACCTCATTGCGTCAGTTGACAGGAAGCTACGTATTGAGAACAGTGTCAGGGAAGGCGAAATAAGTTAGAGAATCAGAATGTTTAATAAAATGGTTTAATGATACTGTGTTTGGCATAGAGGCCTTGCGGCAAAAGAGACACTTTCGCCAAATAAGGCGGTTTCTCCGAGTCTTGCGATCTCTATCTTGAGATATGCTAGATTTAATGGCTGTGACCTGGATATCAGACACCCGCAGTGATCAGTGATGTTGAAATGTGTAGACAGCAGCCGGTTTGTAGGTGTTAAAAATAGGAATATGCAGACTCAATCCGTCTGCCAAGCGTAAACTGATTTTACCGATGTATTTTATACCACATATGTTTTTATGCCATCATCACCACACTTTATATATTGATTTTTCTGCCTTAGGACTTAGACATTTCCGGGACCCACGTTGTAAAAGATAAGTGACAATTTTGTAGTTGCTTAATGTAGACGTATGAATGTGTTTTTGTTTATGTGCGCTGGCGAAGATCTTCTAGCCATAACGTCCATCTGTCATCTGTGATTGTGTTCTTGCAAATCGGACCAGATCCACTTTCCGTTGTGGATGTACTCCACTAGGTGGAATCACACATACTTGGGTAGCAATGTAGGCAACGTTTGAGGGGCAGATACAGATATTAAATTTGGTATTTAAAAAAGCAGGATGACCATTCATAGTACCGGGGAATATGTGGGAACTCAAAAACTATTAAATCTAGTACCGAAAATTTTACACATTCAGTTGAATGTTGCCCTCAAAATGTGCAACAGGACATACGGAGCCCACGGACGCTTCAATCCATACATGAGCAGCACATGAAAGCATCAATCCATACATGAACAGTCCACGGACGAATAAATCGATACATGAGTAGCCCATGAATGCATCAATCCACACATGAGTAGCCCTTGGACGCATCATTCCACACAGAAGCAGCCCACAGACGCATTAATATACACATGACCAGCCCATGGACGCATCAATCTAGACATGAGTAGTCCACCGACGCATCAATTCACACATGAGTAGCCCTTGGACGCATCAGTCCACACAGAAGCAGCCCACAGAGGCATTAATATACACATGACTAGCCCATGGACGCATCAATCTATACATGAGCAGCCCATGGTCGTATCAATCCCCACATGAGCAGCCCATGCTCGTATCAAACCACACATGAGCAGCCCATGGTCGTATCAATCCCCACATGAGCAGCCCATTTTCGTATCAAACCACACATGAGCAGCTCATGGATGCATCAATCCACACATGAGTAGCCCTTGGACGCATCACTTCACACAGAAGCAGCCCACGAACGCATCAATCCGCACTCGAGCTGCCCATGAACGTATCAATCCACACGTGAGCAGACCATGGCCGCATCAGTCCACACATGAGCAGCCCATGCCA
>JACEFZ010003590.1:0-20205 GCA_014155875.1 Cepaea nemoralis
TATTAGGGAATTTGTATATTAGAGAATTATATGATGTCGAAAGGGAAGAATTAATAAAAGAAAGTAACTAAGAAGGTCCACCTATTCTAAAAGAATAAATCTCTTACGCCATCAAACATATGAAGAAAGGAAAAACAGCTGGGTCAGATGGAATCACAATAGAAGAATTAGAAGAACTCTGAGAATTTGGAGTAGATATATTAACCAAAATGTTGAATGATATTTACAGCAGTGGATATTTAGCAAGAGACATGCTGAAATCTGTATTTATAGCTATACCAAACAAGACCAGGAGCAATTGAATGCGAAGATTTTTGTACGATTAATCTCATAAACCATGTCAATAAGCTTCAGCTCAGAATTATAATGAGAAATAAAAGAAAGAAAATAAACATGGAAATTGTTGAAGAGCAGTACGGATCTGTGGAAGGAAAGAATACAAACAATACAATATATACATTATGGACACTAATTGAAAGATCGATAGAGACACAGAAAGACATATTTGTGCTTCATAGATTATACTAAGGTATTTGATAAAGAAAAACATGATGAACTGATTAAAATATTGGAAGATATCAACATTGATGGGAAAGATTTAAGAATAATAAAGAATATTTACTGGAACAAAGTAGCAGCAATTTAAATGGCAAATAAAGAGGGTAGTTACGAACAGACAAAGCTAGGAGTAAGACAGGGGTGTGTCTTGTCATCAGATCTCTTCTCCCTCTATAGCGAAGTAATAATGAGAGAGATCAAAGAGAAGCCAGGAATACTAATCGGAGGTTATAATATAAACAATATTCGCTATGCAGATGACACAACGTTGGTAGCGAATAATGCAACAGACCTACAACAATTGTTGAACATTGTAGTAACAGAGAATGCAAGGAAAGGACTCTCCTTGAATATCAAGTAAACAGTAACATTGTGATATCAAAGAAAATGGGGACACCAAAATGTGACACACGAGTAGAAATAGAAGAGAAAATTCTTAACCAAGCGGATAATGTTAAATACCTAGGGGCATTTATAACATCAGATGGAAGATGTACAACAGAGATTAAGAGCATTATAGGGCAGGCAAAGGCGTCATTTAGAAAATGAAGAGTATCTTATGTAATAAGTCACTATCAACGAATGAAAGAAAGAGAGTACTGAAATGCTATATAGAACCAGTTTTGCTGTATGGCAGTGAATCTTGGAATGTAAATGAACAAATTAGGAAGAACTTAGAAGCAACAGAGATGTAGTTTTTGAGACGAATGTTGCCAGAATAACTAACAACGATTGCCTAAATGAGGTTAATGAAACTAGAAGACTATATACAATAATAAGACAGAGACAAACAGCTTTCTTTGGTCATGTGATGAGAAGAGAGACATTGGGGAACATCGTGACAACTGGAAAGATCGAGGGGAAGAGAGGCAGAGGCAGACCAAGAGAAATGATGCTGGATGGATTGAGACGGTGGCATGGAGGAATATCATCAGCAGAGTTGCTCCAGTACACCAAAGACCGAGATCTGCGGAGAGCCATGAACGCCTACGCCAGCTGGCAGGATACTTGATGATGATGATGAAAGGAAAACACGCAACGCACCTTGTAAAAACAGTCTTGTGCGAAATAAACCCACATTAAAAAGAAAGATATTGAATTAAAATATTGCAAAGGGACATTACAACATAAGTTATTTCAAGGGACATTACTAACAGTAACCTGACTTTATTGTATAATTAAATAATTGCAGTATTTCTCTAATCTTTCATAAAATATTCAAAGAACTAATTGCACCTATAACCCATATAATGAACGAGATAACAACTTTAAGACATCTTTAAAATTTTATTTAAATGATACCTTTAGTTTATGTGCGTCAGAATTTTCTAACTAATTTGTCTATTTCCCTTCGATATGACATTCACTGTTTTATCCTTTTAGTAATATTCTATAAATTTTCTGACATCCAAATAAATTTTTTTCCTGCCTGTTGTACAGGCCAAATAAAATAACAGTTAGTTGCATTTCCTTTATAGGAAGTCGCAGTCAACCATATCCTGGCACGTTTACTTTCAATAGCTTGCCATTGCTTTCTGAACGACCGGCACACCTTCCAATTCGTAAAAAAAATAACGCTAGGCGATCCGCTGCCAAACCGCCCGCAACTGCGTTTTGAAGGTGGGTATGCGGGATTACGAATTGCGTCCTTATCCATGGAGCAGAAACAGGCAAGATACTTGTTATGAAAAACTCAATACACATATATTTCCCACCCATTTCGTTAAACACCAAATTTCACAGATTAAGCAAAATGCCACTCCAATCAAGTTCACAATCACACTTCGAACTATGCATGTTTAAACACATACATTCACAGATAGATTAGTATAGTACAGATTTATGTTATGTACCAAGCTGCAGCTTTGTGTCCTCAAGTACCCGTACATACAAGTACAGCTGCATGTATCTAACTATATCTTTGTGTCTTGGTGTACACAGTACATAGAATTCAGCTTCAATGTACAGAACAGCTTTGTGTCTCGTGCACACATGTTTATAGTAAAGCTGTATGTGTCTTGTGTATACATAACTACAGCTGTGCCATCCTCATGTATATATGTATGTGTTTTTCTGTATATGTACACATGTCACAGCTGTGCGTCCTGATGTACATTGTACGAAGTACAGCTGTTAGTCCTCTCATAAGATATACCAGCTGTTAGCTCTCTCATACATAAATATAAAGTACAGCTGTTAGTTTTCTCATACATAAATATATGGTACATCTGTTAGTTCTCTCATACATAAATACATAGAAGTACATCTGTTAGATCTCTCATACATAAATATATGGTACACCCGTTAGTTCTCCCATACATAAATATATAGAAGTATAGTTGTTAGTCCTCTCGTACATAAACATATGGTACATCTATTAGTTCTCACATACCATACATAAATATACAGAAGTACAGTTGTTAGTTCTCTCATATATATATATATAGGAGTCTCGTTGTTAGTTCTCTATAAAAGAGTACCTGTAATACATAGTGACTGTTATGGGACAACATGGTACAGTTCCGACTTAGAATTAAAATGATGAATAGAGAAATCAAATATAGTATGCGATAGAATATAATGGAAAGAAGCGCACTAAACAGCGCAAGATACACGAAGAAGAAAGCTGAGTAGTATCCAGGTATGACGAGACGTTTTAGAGACGGAAAGACGTAAGATAGCAGCAATACCAAACAAGGAGAGAAGCCGTCTTGAAGTCAACCAGAGAAGGCGTCTTGAAGTCAACCAGAGAAGGCGTCTTGAAGTCAACCAGAGAAGGCGCCTTGAAGTCAACCAGAGAATGCGTCTTGAAGTCAACCAGAGAAAGCGTCTTGAAGTCAACCAGAGAATGCGTATTGATGTCAACCAGAGAATGCGATTTGGAGTCAACCAGTGAATGCGTCTTGAAGTCAACCAGAGAATGCGTCTTGAAAACAACCAGAGAATGCGTCTTGAAGTCAACCAGAGAAGGCGTCTTGAAGTCAACCAGAGAAGGCGTCTTGAAGTCAACCAGAGAAGGCGATTTGGAGTCAACCAGAGAAGGCGTCTTGAAGACAACACGAGAAGGCGTCTTGAAGTCAACCAGAGAATGCGTCTTGAAGTCAACCAGAGAAGGCGTCTTGGAGTCAACCAGAGAAGCCGTCTTGGAGTCAACCAGAGAAGCCGTCTTGAAGTCAACCAGAGAATGCGTCTTGGAGTCAACCATAGAATGCGTCTTGGAGTCAACCAGAGAAGCCGTCTTGGAGTCAACCAGAGAAGGAGTCTTGGAGTCAACCAGAGAGGGCGTCTTGAAGACAACCAGAAAAGGCGTCTTGAAGACAACCAGAGAAGGCGTCTTGAAGTCAACCACAGAAGGCGTCTTGAAGTCAACCAGAGAAGACATGCTTGAATATTCTAAAGACAATTATATCTCACACTGTCTCTAGTCTATGTCTGTGTCTTTGCCTCGATTATGTTAAGCCATCCTGGCATATATCTCTTCATTTCCACATCCTCTGTTCCCGTTATGTTTCCCAGTGAATGTGCAGCCGGCACCTACTTCACAGATCTGGCCTTCGCCTGCAGGCAGTGTCTCGCTCAAGGCTGCAATGTCGATGTTGTACCTGCCCAACTCTCCCGCAATCAGTGCTGTTCGTCTCTCTGGGCCCGACGCTCCTTCTCTATCTTGTAAGGTGCGTCCATTTCAAGTCCCGATAGTTAAGGGAATGTGGTTAGGTTTCTATTTCTTTACCTGTTTTTGCTTTGGTTTTATGTCGACCGCAGTTATAGGGTACCCACCAACCGTGGCTAGCTGGTTAAGTAATGATGAAGCAGACAATGTTTAGGGCATCTTTTCTAGCCCCTCCTGGTGCTACGAAGGTGAGCAGTGCTTTCCTATAGGGGCTGCTCAGTGGCTGCCGAATCCCACTGCTGCTCCGGTCAGTAGAAGACGACTATATGGCCTGAGCCGCCTGTTTGCAGGTCTGCGCCAACGACTGCCAGCGTACCCACGCCTACCACTTCGCCGCTCGCCCATCGACACTGTGGCTTGAAAGTGATAAATGAAGTTGGATTAGCGTGAAGCTCTACGTGCCTTGCTGTGCTTATTACGTTCCACAACGCTTTGCAGGTAAACGCCGTCTTGCCTGTTGAACCAGTCTGTCGAATCCTTTCTTCATATGCTGGGTAGGAATACTCTTCAACTCTTCAACTCCGTTGGGGACGAAAGCGACTCCCAACATTGGAGCATTAAAAAAAAAAAAAACGAAAAAAAATATTGTGTTCACAGATAGAGGCACTTCCATTGCACTTTGGTTAGGTTGACTCCTGCCATCACCCCAAATGTGGATGTCTTGAGTGCGTAATTTTCTCTTAATAGGGACTGCGTGCCGGTCTCCGTAATCCCGTATACTCTCGTGAGTAATTTGACGTGCACGAGAATAGGTAGCGGTTCTTGCCGCGTCGGTAACTTACGGGGTATGTGAGCCGGCCGCTCAGAAAGCAATGGCAAACTACTGAGCGTAATCTTGCCAAGAAATCAACAGTCAGCTGAAAGATGCTGATGTTGACAGCGATGTCCTGTAAAGGATATGCGAACCAAAAAAAAAGGGGGGGGGGGTTGGGGGGGGGGGGGGGAACTGCGTTCGCGCTAAACCCTCCAAATAAATTGAGATTTCTCTTGAGATTTTCAGAACATTTACAACTCCTACGTATGTTTAGGTTTGGCCAAATGTGTGCTCGATAATGTCGCATTACAATAATCGTTTTTATTCTGCTATTGACAAACGTATCACCTTCATGTGCAATGCTAATACCCTTAGGCAGTCTTAGTTCGCCGTCTCACACCGTCGTCAGTCTATGGCCGGGTCTCTGTTTTTGTCACGATTATGCTAAGGCATCCTGGCATATACCTCTTCGTTTCCACATCCTCTTTTCCCATTAAGTTTCCCAGTGGTCAGTAAGTTTTCAAGTTTATTTCTCATCGTACCATGATTATTAAACAAAACTGGTCTGTTTGCGTTTAATTTTTCTGTCCAGTTTATGTTTTTTTTCTGTCATTTGTTTCTTGAAAGAACTTTCTCATTCGTTTGTCTGTCCATCCAATGCATTCTTTGCATTCTCCTCAGACATCTCATTTCTACACCCATTAAATGTTTCATCCCTTGTCTGCGGTAAAGCTGTAGGAATGTAAACAATATAACATAACACGAAGTAATGCAGTTAAACAGAACACAATGGCGGGAAACAACGTTGCTACGAGTAGCCTTCATCAGCCAGTGACGACCAGGGAGGTCAGATCCATTGTAAAATTCCATCCCACTGCAGATTCGAACTCATGACAGGCGGGCATCTAGCCACAACGCTAGCTCGGCTTCCGTGTTGAAAGCGTACTTATAATTGAACAACATACGCTTTCTTACGTATAGGAGAACATTCTATCGAAATATTTGTGTCTGGATTTCAGAGGTCGAAAATGTTGTCAACTAAAGGGGAACAATCCAATTCAGATGAATGGTCCTATTGTTCCAAGAGAAATAACTCACACAATATTACTAGAAACGTTTGTATGTAGGTTCTGACAATAAACACTTAATGTTGATAAGGATACCTAAAATTCCTATTTATATGCAACGTTTGAATACAAACCGCATTTACTGTCTGCGAGGAATTAATGTATGTAATGTAATAAATAGTATGCAGTCATTGCACAAACAATTAGAGAATGTTGCTGCATTTGACGTCTTGGGGCCTTGTTGTATTTTGTAAATGTAAAAGACAACACGCAACGCACCTTGTAGCAACACAATTTTGTACGAAATACATTAAAAAGAAAGACACGTAATTAAAATTTCAAAAGGGACTTTACAACATAAGTCATAACAAGGGACATTACTAACATTTGCATTGCTATATTAAGTAATTTATACAATACAAGTGTTTTTCTTAATGTTTTATACAATATTTAAAGAAATTAGGTACAGTTATACGACCTATAAATAATGTGATAAAAACTTTAAGACACTTTAAGGTGTTTCTAAAAATCTTGGATACATATTAGATATGTGGGAAATTTCTAACCCATTTATTGTCTATTTTCGTCAATATAACACTCAATGTTTTATACTTTCAATGATAGTTATAACTAAAAACTTAAACGAACAAAAAAATTTTTCCGGCCTGTCTTACAGGCCAAATCTAAGAAAAGAAAGTTAGCTGCATGCTTGCCGGCCGTCGCAGTCAAACTCAGCATATTTTGGGCGTTTGTGAAATCTTTGAAAGTTTACGTTTAATAGTTTATCATTGCCTTCTGAACGATCAGCAGCCATACCAATTCGTAAACAAAAACCAACCCAAGGCGGTCTGCTGCCAAATCGCCCGCAGCTGTGTTTCGAACGCGGGTATGTGGGATTAAAATCTGCGTCCGTAACTTCTTCGCGACGGAGCCGGCACAGGCCAAACACTTGTTACGAAAAATTCAACACACACACACACACACACACACACACACACACACACACACACACACACACACACACACACACACACACACACACACACACACACACACACACACACACACACACAACACACACACACACACACACACACACACACACCACACACACACACACACACACACACACACACACACCACACACACACACACACACACACACACACACACACACACACACACACACACACACACACACACCACACACACCACACACACACACACACACACACACACACACACACACACACACACACACACACACACACACACACACACACACACACACACCACACACACACACACACACACACACACACACACACACCACACACACACACACACACACACACACACACACACACACACACACACACACACACACACACACACACACACACACACACACACACCACACACACACACACACACACACACACACACACACACACACACACACACACACACACACACACACACACACACACACACACACACACACACACACACACACACACACACACACACACACACACACATACACACACATACACACACATACACACATTTTCCCACATTTTTTAGCACAAACGTGCACAAATTAATCAAAATGTCTACTCCCTTCAAGTTCACACTCACACTTCATACTATACATGTTCAAACGCATTGTTTCACAGATAGTTTTATATTCCTAATGTGTACCACTGTCCCCAATCAATCATTCTGAGTATTATTGCCATCATTTATATTGTACCATCGTTAGTTAGTAGTAACTTTTTCCTTTCCACTACAAAAACGTACTATAATGTGGTTACTTTTTTTGGACCCCAATATAAAATTCAATATCTCATTAACCAACCGAGGGAAAATTATGAGATTTAGTATATAACCTTATAATTATGTCCACCCAACAAAAAAAGTTTTGTTCTGGATATTGTACAGCAGATTTCAATGATTGTTTATATGCGGTATATAATTTACGGCTTAGAGATTAAGTCCATCATTTTAAAAGTATTACAGCTTCACTAAGATACATCCGCGCTTTTTTTTTTTCTTAAATTGTCTCGCGTTTTCCGTTTTGGCACAGACTGCGCGCATTTCTATGGGATTGTTCAGATGTGTCTCCGATGTGAGTTCTTTCATGAAACGTTATTATATAAATAAATCTTACCATTAATATAATATTAATAGCTAAATATTTGAATTGTGTGAATATTATTCAATGGGATTAAAAGTGAAATTGTGTACACTTCAAAAAGAGGCGTTCAGAGGTTCTTTGATGCCCGGGGCCAACCCCTTGATTGGATGGCCCTTTATTGTTCTTTCCCTAATTCATTCTTCCTCCCCTCCCACTGCACTGTGCTGCCTCCTCTCCCTAATTGGATACCCCCTGCCGGTTGGATGCCCGGGGCCGTTGCACCCCTCGCACCCCCCTCTGCACGCCACTGACTTCAAAGCATCGCTATGAAGTTGTACACATATTTTTGTCAAGAAGCTGATCACAAGAAACTTTTTCATACTGTTACAAATCCCGAAAAAAGAACAGTGCATCATTGGGTATGAGTAAACAGTCATTTCGTCGTTGGGTGCAAGAATCTGGAATGAAACCAACACACCATAAGCAAACGGTAGGTAGAAAGGCAATTGTAGACAGCTTTGACAAGGATGTCATCAGACGAGTTATTATAAATATTATAGATGATAAAGAAACAGTGACTGTAAAAAAAAAAAAAAAAAAAAAAAAAATGATGGTTTTGTTGAGAAAGAACAATAACATAGAGGATAGTTTCATAAAGAAGTTGGCAGTTAGAAACAGATACAGATTCAACACTTATCAAAAACAGACACAATGTTTCAAATGTAAATCTTTTGCGCACGTTTTTGGTGTTTGTCCGTTAAGACATTTGTATAAAGAGGCAAACATAGGCATGTTTACATCAAGTAGCGACAGTGACTCAGATGAGAATAGTCATGCAAATACGGTAGATGGGGAGTATTCTCCAATTGACCCAGCCTGTAGTACTTGTCAGAGCTTCCATAATAACGGCAGTTTGACGTGTGGTCATCAGATTTCAGTGCAGGAGACTAATGAAGCTCATATCACAAATGGAAAATTAGTTGTACAGCAGGCCATTGTAAATGGATAGAACTGTAGTTTGATCCGTGATTCCGATTCTAGTATAGTCAGGATACATAAACGATTAATTAAAGAAACGGACTGCACTGGGGAACATGTGACTTGT
This sequence comes from Cepaea nemoralis, assembly GCA_014155875.1. NCBI lineage: Eukaryota > Metazoa > Mollusca > Gastropoda > Stylommatophora > Helicidae > Cepaea > Cepaea nemoralis. The sequence goes on from JACEFZ010003590.1 coordinate 9,295, forward strand.
AGAACATTTGGGGGAAGAAGAGAAATGTTTCCAATTGCCTTGGCTAATATAAACTGCCCATATCTTTTTGGAAAAATAAAGGTGGCTGTGCTGCCTGACCCATTTGTGGATGTCTTTATCGGAAACATCCCTGAATTATGTGATGTTTCGCTTGAGGACATAGCAGAATGGGAAGGGAAGCATATGGTAGCAAACACCGTTGATAATACACAACTGCAGGAAGAAAATCAGTTACCAAGTGATACTCTGGTTTCGAACACACACGTATCACGTCCAGTGGTGGGAAAACCTACAGATATTAGTAGAGTTCAGGCCGCAGCTATATCGCTGCAGCACGGCATCACGCGGGTAGATGGACAACCACAGGCATGTGTTGTCTCAGTGACAGTTCCTTCTTGCAAGCCGAAGGATATGTTTATCAAAACAAATACTTCATTTGGTTTGGTCGTTAATTTCTTCTGGTTGGTTTTCGTAATACGTAGTATCTTATCTTTCATACTAAAAAAAGTAATAAAACGCATCGCTGTAACTATGGTAAATTTGATGAAGATGTTACAATGTGGTAACTTCGTAATGTGGTTTTCGTAATACTCAGTATCTTATCTTTCATACTAAAAAAAGTAATAAAACGCATCGCTGTAACTATGGTAAATTTGATGAAGATGTTACAATGTGGTTTGCGACAGAAATTGAACCAGATTAAATGTATCTATGATAGTACTATACAGCATATTCGAACAGTCTGCCTGACAACACGACATAGCGAATCTGAAATTCCCTGGCAAGAATTGCATTTGTTGTTAAATTCTCAGAGCATACTTGTATCAAATAGCTGTGTTATAATAGATGGTACCTGTCTGCTTTCCATTGTGTACAGTCTTCCACAAGGGTCCAATAAATTACAACATCTTGTCCGATACTCTAGGAGAAAGGTATATGAATCGCACAAACGGTATGTAATTACTCTATCATTATTGGAGTCTGTTCAGAAATTTGATAAATATCTTTTGGGAAGAAAGTTCTTGGTCATCTTAAGCAATATGCCTTTGAAAATCTTTAAAGATGGCTCTCCTAAAAACGCCTTATTGTTGCAGGATTTTGATTTCTCTGTTGCTCATATTTCTGGAAATGAAAATAATTTAGCAGATTTACTCAGTCGATTATAAATTTATGGAATTTTTTTTTTTTAGTATGAGTTAATAAGTTAAGAGAATATATTAAATTGTATAAATGCAACATTACGGTAGGATGACTGTAGCTACATTCTGAAATGCCATATATATATATATATATATATATATATATATATATATATATATATACATTCATTGGCACCTTGCCGTCTTGACAGACGATAGTTTGTGCTTTAAAAAGGCATAATAACTTTTAACTATGGCGGTAGCGAGTGTGACTGATAAGGCCAATTTGCGCTGTAAATGTCCGTTCACAGTGGGTGCATGTGAACACGTGGTCATTTCCACCATCATGCACCATCTTACGTCTCAAACGCTTGATGTGTGACTTTTCTGCAATAATTTTCTCCTTTGACTTTATTCCATTTCTGATATTTGCCCTCCATGCAACACGTTCAGCTGCGACTTGCTCCCAATGTGCATTATCAATGCCTGTATCAATCATGTCCCGCTTACACACATCTTTGTATCGTAGTAGAGGCCGACCCTGAGATCTCTTACCCATCTGTAATTCACCAAAAAAGATATCCTTTGGTATTCTACCATCATCCATCCTCCTAAGATGTCCTATCCATCTAAGTCTACGAAGACTGAGCATGGAATAAACTGTCACACAACCTGATCTTTCCAATACTTCAGTATTTGTGATTTTGTCTTGCCACTTAATACCAAGAATTCTTCGCAGACACCGCATATGAAAGCTGTTTAAGTTGTTCTCTTGGTGTGAGTAAGTTGTCCAGGTTTCACTGCCATAGAGAAGAGTACTAAGGACACAGGCTTGATAGACAAGGACTTTTGTTTTGGCAGTAAGCTTCCTGTTCTCCCAGACTCTTTTTCTTAACCTGTTCATTGTTGTTGCTGCCTTACCAATCCGGATGTTGATTTCCTGATCTAGGGATAATTTGCTATTTACCACTGATCCTAGATATGTAAAATGGTCTACTATCTCTAGTTCAGCGTCGTCAATAAAGATTGATGGTACCCCATATGCACCTTGTGACATAATCTGTGTCTTCTTTTTGCTAATTGTTAAACCAAATTCAGAACAAGCATTGGAGAATGCAGATAGTAGACATTGCAATTCTTCCTCAGAGTGGGTCGTAACTGCAGCATCATCTGCAAAAAGCAACTCTCTGATCAGTACCCTCCTAATTTTGGTCTTAGCCTTCAATCTCTGAGCATTGTAGAGGCCGCCATCTGAGCGTGAGTGAATGTATATACCACCATCCTGATCATGAAATGCATATTTCAGTAGAAGTGAAAAGTATATTCCAAAGAGGGTGGGAGCTAGTACACAACCTTGCTTAACTCCTCTTGATTTCAAATTCTTCAGAAGTTGCACCATCAAACTTGATTATACCCTTCATGCCTGTGTGGAACGATTCCACAATGGACAGAAGAGTTGGTGGGCAGCCAATCTTCTTTAGTGCCTTGAACAGACCCTCACGACTGACCAAATCAAATGCCTTTGTGAGGTCGATGAAGGCAATAAACAGTGGTTGATTCTGTTCACGGCATTTTTCTTGCATTTGTCGCAATGAGAATATCATATCAGTGGTAGACCGGTTCTGTCGAAAGCCACACTGTGATTCGGGGTAGACTTGATCTCCTAGGACTTGAAGTCTGCGCAGAACAATTCTGGCAAATACTTTTCCAACAATACACAGAAGTGAGATACCCCTATAGTTGTTGCAGTCGCTCCGATCGCCCTTGTTCTTGTACAGTGTTATGATGCTTGAATCTTTGAAATCCTGTGGGACTTGTCCTTCACGCCAGCATAGCTCTATTAGCTGGTGGATCTGTATAGTGAGTGTGTCTTGCCCACTCCTGATAACCTCTATTGGAATCCCATCCTTACCTGGAGCCTTGCCAGATGCAAGTTCATTTATAGCACACTTAACTTCTGTTATGGTGGGAAGTGTGTCCAGGTGGTCAAGAGTTGGTAGAGCCTCTATGGCGTTGAGGGCATCATCCGCTAGTTTGGTCTCACTTGAGTAAAGCTCCAAATAGTGCTCTACCCATCTGTCCATCTGCTGTTTCTTATCAGTGATGATTTCTCCAGTCAAGGTTTTCAATGGTGCACTTCTTTTGATCACTGGACCGCAGGCTTTCTTTATTCCTTCATACATGCTTCTTATGTCTCCCTTATCACTTGCGATTTGAATGGACTCACATAACTTGATCCAATAATCATTTGCACACTGCCTGGCAGCCTTTTGCACATCCTTCCTAGCTTGCCTAAGCTCACTCAGAGTGTTACGCGTTGGTCTTTCCTTGTTTCTTAAGAGAGCTTTCTTCTTCTTATCAATCAAGGGCTGCAGAGTCTCGCTGTTGGCCGCAAACCATTCCTGCCTCTTATGATCCACAGTGCCGTAAACCCCTACGGCAGTTTTATAAAGAGTTTCCTTAATTTGACCCCACTTTTCATTTACTGTACAATTTTCTGGTGTATCAGTGAAAGCGTCTTCAAGTTGCTGTTGAAACTGAAAGCACTTTTCAGGATCATGAGTGTTAATAATATTAATCCTGAGGCTAGATTTGTGTTTAGCTGTGTAGATTCTCTTTGGTCTCAGTCTAACCCTTGCAACAACCAAAGAATGATCCGTATCACAGTCAGCACTGTGGTAACTACGAGTCAATGATATATGGTTCAGATGTTGTCTCCGTGTGATGATGAAGTCCAGCTGGTGCCAATGGCCGGATCTTGGATGTTTCCATGTGACCTTATGCATCTCTTTTGTTTTAAAAAAGGAGTTTGTAATACATAGGTCATTACTGGTGCAATGCTCCAGCAGCCTTTGCCCATTTTCATTCATGCGACCGATGTTGTATTTTCCAAGGCACACTGGCCATGAACTCGAGTCCTTGCCCACACGAGCATTGAAATCACCGAGCATATAAATGTAGTCAGATTTTGGAACTGCCTTGATCACGGAGTCTAACTCCTCATAGAACGAATCCTTCACATCATCAGAGGAATCGAGTGTCGGTGCATATGCAGTAATAATGGTGGCAAACCCACAAGAGGTTGCCAAGCGCAGGGATAATAGTCTTTCATTTCCTCCTGCTGGAATTTCAATCATTCCCAGTAGCGAATTCTTCACTGCAAAGCCCACACCGTGTTGCCTTTTTTCTGCCTGCCTTCTACCCTTCCAGAAAAAGGTGTAGTTGTTTTCCCTGAGTGACCCTTCCTCAGCGAGGCGAGTCTCCTGCAGGCCAGCAATATCAATGTTTAGACGATTGAGTTCGGCATCAATCACAGCCGTTTTTCTCACATCGTCAATATTGGTCAAGTCAGTGGAAAATCCTGGACACATCGGTTCTCACGTTCCAGGTTGCAAGCCGTAGCTTGAGGTTTCTATATTTATTTTTGTTTGTACCTGGTGCATTGGTTTTACAGCCTGCGATTCAGATTTTGTTCTAGCCCCAAGCACCCATTGAAGCAGGCAGGCTGTGGCGGATCAGCACCCAATTGGCTGGGGGCTGCCCAGCTTGAGGCGGGCGGTAGCTGATCAGTGACACCTATAGGTGTCTCCCACCGTCAGAGGCAACGCGTGGCGCCCCATGTCTACGCCAACTGACAAGGACTTATAACCCGTAACAGTTGCCTCTCGCTTTGATTCCGAGACCAGTTAAGACCAGGGATGGAGTTATTGCCTCTCCATAGCACAAAGCCTGGGCTAAAATATAGAGATCATGTGTTGCCCATGCAGCATGATCCCTCTCTCGGCCTGCCTAGTTTACTCCAGAGGAAAGGTAACACCCCTACATCTGGAACAAGACAAGCTGCAGAAGCTGCCGGATCAGCAAAGCAATGCTCTAACTGTCCGCCTGTCGGAGCTTCGATCCTAGACCAGTCGCCAACCAAGGCTTAGGGCCTGGTCCGCCCTGCCATGACATTTTGTCTTTAGCTTGCATTTCCTCGCACCAGGGTAAGGCTTGTACCCTCACAATTGCGCTCTTCCGCCCGAAGCCGTTGGCACAATGTGGGGTGTCGGGTTTGGTAAGCGCCGCCCAAAGTTCAGCGCTAACAGAAACCAGGTAGTACCGTCTACTGTTATACGGTAGCTCAGTCATATCTGACTAAGACCTGACACCTGACATGAAGCAAATAATGCACACTGACATGAAGGATATAATGCACACATAACATTAAGCATATAATGCACACATGACATGAAACAAATAATACACACTGACATGAAGGATATAATGCAAACATGACATTAAGCATATAATGCACTATATTGCACAATGCACAATATATGCACAATATATATATATATATATATATATATATATATATATATATATATATATATATATATATATTTATTTATTTATATATATATATATATATATATATATATATATATATATATATATATATATATATATATATATATATATATATATATATTAAAGAGAATATAGATGTAAGTTAGTCACTTGTTGTTATTATTATTGCAGAGAGACAGGTAAAAAGTGTCACGGGACTAGATTTGTGCACTGTGGGGGTGGCATGAACAATTAAGATCGCTTCATTCTTTGACAAGCCAGCGTGGTAGTATCATTGGTAATATGATTAGTGAATATACTTTGTGTAATTGATTCTTGGAAACAATAGTTATGTACGCGTCAAATGACTGTGTATAGCTTATAAATTTCCGGTGATAGATAGATATGTGATAATTAATTAAGCAGTTATATTTTAAATTTATATATGAAAATGTTTATTGTTTTAATGTGATGTTTATAATTTTTTTTTAAATATATAACTATTATGATGGTTGGTATTTATTATTTTAATTATCCGGACATTGATGTGTTTGATGTGTCTAGTTCTTAATGCCATTAATATGTTTGTGTTAACTATTGATCATCATACATATCATTTTCACGATGGATGAATGAAGAGAAAGGAATGAAAGAAAATAATAGATACAAACATACATAAGAATTAATAGACACAAGCATATAGTAAACACTACACTTTATAGGATATATAGATACATAGAAGAAATGAACAACATATTACAGGTATAAGACACAGTTATATAGAGAATAGTTTTCTCCTTTTGACATGATGGATGGTGAAGACAAATGATGGTATGCCATGTCGGTTTGCAGATGTGTTGACATGAGTTTCTTGCGTCAATGAGGATCAGTTGTCAACTATGGTTCATGAGATCGTTGGGTATAAAACATAGGACGGTGTTTTTATTTAACCAAAGGCACTCGGGGTTACAGAGACCTTTTTGGTAGTTTTGAAGGTGAGAACATAGATACGCAACAACAGTTATTATATTTACTGGCGGTGTTTGAGCCTTAGTTTAGTTTTAAGTAGCCGTGCATTTAACGCTATAACATCTCGATGAGCATTTATAGAATGTATGAGGTGGCGGTGGTCGGGACTTTTATTTTAGTCCGGTGTTTGGTATCCCACGATCTAGATTGGTTCATGCTGACATACTGTATTTCATGGATGTTGGATTCGTTGTCTATCACGATCTGCAGTAATTTACGTCGCGTTCATCATTTGTAGACATGTCGGGGGTTATTAAGACTGGAAAAAATGTTCTATAACATTTTTCTCTTATGAAGGGGGCAAAGCTGTCATGTAGCTGATGACAGCGTAGATGAGTTAAAATGATGAGCGAGTGCATCAATAATTAGAATTGGAAAGTTTTGAAAAGGTGCACAATGGAGCACTGAGAATAAACGAAAGCCACGTCATATAATATGTGGCATAACACCTAACGGTAGTTTTTGGGCATTCGAGCTCCAGCCTTCGTGAACACAAGACAAGTTTACAGTTGTTACCAGCCGACAGTTAGAAGCGTAGCTTGCCATCAACGGATTATACACAGTGATGTAGTTCCATATCTTATTGAGGGTTCTTGGAGTGACTGTGCCAGAGCATTAATGATACTTGATAACAGGTAATACCCAAATGATTTGACATAAGAGCACGCGATGAAGTTAGGGCCATGTTGCTTACACCTGGACACATCGACATTACCGACACAGGCGAGTTCACACTCCGTGGCCTAACAGTCCACCCAATTGTGTAGGTTTCATTTGTAAGATCACAGAGTGAATGAGAGTAGCATGTGAAGGACTGAAGCCTGGATCATCCTCTGCATTCCTTAACGTGTCTGATGCTTACCGACAATAAAGACGTTGTCGTTCTCCTCATATGGTGTGACAGACTTGTTGATGGACTAACGTGAGTTGTGCTGTCCTGTTTGAGTAGGCAGTCAGCAGCCAAACAAAATAAACAACAGCCCATAACATCCAGAAACGTGACAGCCATACTCTCCTTTGTCAAGAATCGTCCATTAGCCTTGGCAATGACATCCCAACCACTCCGTCGGTTTCTTACAACTGTCCCGTCAAAATAGATCACTATAGATCACACACACACGCACGCGCACTCACACACACACACACACACACACACACACACACACACACACACACACACACACACACACACACACAACGCACCTTGTTAATACACCGTTTTGTGAACATGTGAACGTGTCATAAATAAATAAAAAAATAATTTATGGACCCCCCTTCCTTCCTTCCTTCCTTGTGCAAGAAACGCGTGTGTACATACACCATGTCATAAATATTATACTACCACATGTATGTATGAATGTATTTCTTTCACTTAACACTAACAAACAGCAACGATTTGTGATATACACACACAAAAGAAACACACATTACACCATGTAAATACACACTGCTTTGTATGAAAGAAATATTTGACAAACTCACGGAAGTGAGTCAAATATCACGATGAGGGGGTTAGGGGAGGCAGGAAGGGGGGGGGGGGGGAGAGCAACATTGCAGCATTGGAAAAAAAAAACTGTAAAGTAAAGATGGTGCTCACAGGTTGAGACCGTTCAAATACACTTTTGGTTGGGTTGACGCCTGCTATCACCCCAAATGTGTCGAGGGCGTAATTTTCTCGTAATAGGGGCTGCGTTCGCGATATACCCTTCAAATAAATTGAGATTTCTCTTGAGATTTTCAGAACATTTACTACTCCTACATATGTTTAGGTTTGGCCAAATGTGTGCTCGATAAGGTCCCACTACAATAATAGTGTTTATTCTGCTATTGACAAATGTATCACCTTCATATGCAATATTAATACGCTTAGGCAGTCTTGGTTAGCCATGTCACACCGTCGCCAGTCTATGACCGGGTGTCTGTTTTTGTCTGTATTATGTTAAGCCCCCCTGGAATATATCTCTTCTGTTTGCACAAATCTGGCTTGCGGTGATTGATCATTATTGCTTCTGCAAACTTTAACAAGCGAGTATTTTGTGTGTTAAACAACACGCGAAAGGCAATGTTTCTGTCCATCACATGGCCGCTTCCATAATGTGCCTTGCGATTGAAGATGCGGGGAGCTTCCGGTGTGTCGGCTCCACTAGGCTCGCATCGCCTGTGTGTCGTATCTTGTCGACCCTTTGAGGTGTGTGTTCTGACACTGTTTTGTTCAGCTGTCTTTCTGTTCTGCCGATGTAGAAAGCCTGGCATCTACGTGTGAATTGCTAAGTACAATTGTTTTTTGCGTACAGGGGAATAGGCTCTTTTACTGCTGGTGTGGGAATCGGTGTGGTTATATACCTAATGCTGGTCTCTCTGGCCGAGGGGTTACAACACTTTCTCCGTAATCCCGTTTATCACGCAGAGTCTCGTAGCGGGCGAGAATTGGGAGCGGTTCTTCCCCCGCTGGTGACTTGCGGGATACTGAGCCGGCCGCTCAGAAAGCAATGACAAACTACTGAGCGTAATCTTGCCAAGAAATCAACAGACAGCTGAAAGATGCTGCTGTTGACAGCGATGTCCTGTAAAGGATATGCAAAGCATTTTTTTTTTATATACCTAATGACTGGAGTTGCAGCACAGAATGTTCGGCCTACTGCTGAAGTAAGCTGATCTTGTAGACGTTGCATTACGTCATCCCCTCGAAAGGATGGCTGGAATACCGTGGTATACAATTGACATTATTGTGCGAATATGTGTATATTTCAGCTTGAAGGATTTATCTAGTTAATTTACTTTATTTTGTGTGAATACTGCAGTATGCACCTGACAAAATGCAGCGAAATATGCCAGGCCATAAATCGTGCAATCTATTGTTAGTGTCTTCGTTATTCAAATTCACTGCGGGAGAACATTGTTTTGAATACATCTCTCCGTTTCCCCATCTTTTTTTTCCGTCAAGTTTCTTAGTTGTCACTAAGTTTTCAAGTTTATTTCTCATCATACCATGATGTTTAAACAAAACTGGACTGTTTGCGTCTACTTTTTTCTATTTATATTAAGGTTTTTCATTTGTTTATAGTGGGACCTTTCTCATTCGTTGTTCTGTCCATCCACGGCATTCTTTGCATTCTCCTCAGGAATCTCATTTCTACTGCCATTAGATGTTTCCTAGCTTGTCTGCGGTAAAGCTGTAGAAATGTGAACAATATAACATAACACGAAGTAGTGCAGTTTTACAGAACACATGACGGAAAACAAAGGACATGGCTACGACTAGCCTTCATTAGCCAAGTAACGACCAGGGAGGCCAAATATATTGTAACATCCCACCCCGCTGAAGATTCGAACTCATGACAACCGAGCCAACAGGCGAGCATCTAGCCACTACGCTAGCTCGGTTTCGTGTTGAAAGCGTACTTATAATTGTACAATATACGTTTTCTTGCGTATAGCAGAACATTCTAACTAAATATTTGTGTCCATGGATTTGAGAGGTCGAAAATCTTGTAACTTAAAGGCGGACAATCTAATACAGAAAAATGGTCCTATTGTTTCACGACAAATAACTCACACAATATTACTAGAAACCTTTGTTTGTAGATTCTGACAATAAACGCTTAATGTTTGAAAATGATACCTACAGTTCCTATATATATGCAACGCTTGAATGCAAACCGAATTTAATGTCAGCGGGGAATTAATGTATGTAATGTAATAAATGCCGGTCTCCCTGGCCCTAGGTGTTTGCGTCTTTCTCCGTAATCCCGTACACTCTCGTGAGTAACGTGACGTGCGCGAGAATTGGTAGTGGTTCTCGCCGCATCTGTAACTTACGGGGTATGTTAGCCGGTCGCTCAGAAAGCAATGGTAAACTATTGAGCGTAATCTTGCCAAGAAATCAACAATCAGCTGAAAGGTGCTGATGTTGACAGCGGTGTCCTGTAAAAGGTCATTCATTCATTCAGTAGCATGTCCTTTGCAGAACCTCGCTCCCATAACAACCTTCCGGAACACCTCTCGATCATAAGCAAGATGTCCCGTGTCTGATACACCCATCTGGAGATTATCCGCCACATCCTGCACCCATCTTCTCTTTGGCCTTCCTCTTCCTCTCTTCCCAGGTATATTATCCTTCCATTATTGTTCTCTCCAAACTTTCGTGACGTTTCAAGTAACCAAAATATTTAAATTTTCTTTGTTTTATCGTCTTTATTAGCCAACCTTCTTCAATATTCAACTTTTGAAGTAAGGATGTATTTGTTCTTTTCTTTACCCAAGATATTTTTAGTACTCGTCTATAACATTTATATTCAAAGGCGTTTATGCGCTGTTCAGCTTGTTTAGTAAGTGTCCAGGTCTCACAGGCGTATGTTGCAATGGGAAAATGCATGCTCTTAAAAATCTAATTTTTGTAGTTCTCTCTGTC
>JACEFZ010003591.1:0-20358 GCA_014155875.1 Cepaea nemoralis
TCCTTAATGTCTCTTTGACATCATCTGTGCATCTTTTGGTTTGTTTCTGTCGTGGTCCTGACACGATAAAATTGAATTGTGTGTGCTTGTACTGTTTTTTTAATCCATTTGGAGACTTTCTTGTCACGTGACCATTACATTTGTCTGTATATATGCATATTCTAAAACTGATGTTCTGCCAACATCTCTACTATTATTTCGTTCCTCTAGCTGTTTCGACTTCTGACTCTTTTTCTTAATTACTTAATTTTACGTTTTGATATTTCCTTCTTAATCTTTATTTGGAGTTGATGGTATACATTGTTAAAGACAAGTTAATACGAACACTATATACTCTCATTTGGGCTTATCGTGCTAGACCCATATTTTTAAAGACGAACCGTCACTCGGTGAATGATACGATCATTATCATGCCCTCGGCACTTTACTTCTCAAGTCATTTCTAGGTACCCATTTGAGACTGGGTTGACGTGGGAGCCCAAGTCATTTTTTTTTAACCATCTGCTTCAATGTATATTTGAATCCATGGCTACCGGGCCGGCAGGCGATAGTCTAGCTACTGTGCTACCGCAGTTCCCTGTTAAAGAAAAGGCGGCTTGAAAATTATTAATTAAGTTTTCATCACAAGCCGGAAGCTTCGAAGGTATAACGATGGTGATATATTACGGCAATGATGTATCGAACGTTTATTAGTGAGTATGTTGTAAGTGAAATGTAAAAGACCTCTAAATCTTATTCATCTCTTCACATTTGGAAGCACAGAAAGACACACTTGGACTACTGTTTCTATGTTTTTGTCAGTAATCCGAAATCAGTTTACTATATTTAAATGTGGTGCATATAGAACTTGAGAATGCTATATCCACCTTTCTCAACGCATCGGGTAGACGGTAGTGAATTATATGTCTTTTCTGTTCAAATATAGGAGACATAGATGGCGCTGCTCACAGTTTGCCGCCGCCATCACCCGCATATCAGCCAAACCCCGCTTGGCCTTTGTTATCACCTGGTCTATGTGCTCATGATAAGCAAGGCTTCGATCAAAACGTACCCCCAGGTAGTTCATTGCCTGCGTTCTTTCCACCGTCTCAGAACACAGATTTACAGTTGGTGTTGGAGTGATGACAATATGGTTGTTCAAAGAGCACTATGTTACTGCTGCCTTCGTTGAGTTGACCATTGCCCCAGATTCCACACACGAAGTGCTTATGCGATTAAGTTCTGTTTGTAGATCCACAGCAGCCCGAACTCTATCCTTACCCTGACGATACACTAACACATCGTCGACATATGACAATGTCCTCCCCGGTCCTCTGATCTGCTCGCCGGTAATTCTCATAGTGTAGGCGTTGAACAGTACCGGAGATAATGGTGATCCCTGTGGCAAGCCCAGATATATTGTTCTTGGTTAAGAAGTCCAGCTGCCACATTTAACAACTACTTTCCGTTGGAAGAGGACTGCGGCGATCCAACTAAGGAGGAATGGACTTATCTTGAGTTAAAGAAGCTGAAACATTAAGAAATCCAATGATACTCTATTGTACGCAACCTCAAAATCAATCGCCGCAGCACATGTTTCAATGCCTGAGTGAAAACCTTCATAGACATCATGGGTAAAAGCTGGTGCATTAGTCCAGGTTTCTCCAAGGATAGGTGGGAAACAACCTTGCCTATCTAGCTAACTTGATATTTTTCCTGGCAATTAACATCTCCAGCAGCTTGTCTATTGTATTGTGTATGGTTATTACCTGATATCACTGAACTTTTGTGTGGTCTTTGCCAGGCTTCGGCAAGGTAATCAGATAGCTGTGTAACCACTTTTCCTTGATGCCAGCACTCCCTATGCTGTTGTACATATCTGCTATTTCCTCTACTCCCGTGTGTTGCCGGGGCCCATAAGGGAAGCAAAGAATAGCAACACTGCAGCCTACTACGCATGTCGTAAGAGGCGACTAAGGAGGCTTGATGGTTCCGTCGCCCTGCTACTGAGTGAGTGCGTGGCGCGACACTGTGAGCTGTGAGTTTCGTGTGAAGTGCTTTTGAATCTGCCCGAGGTTTTTTGGAATGTGACTGCATGTTCGGAGTGATGGCAGATGGCTATGTCCCAGAGTTGACCGGTTTTTGCCTTATGCAGAAATGCGTGGCTGCTGAGCTTCTGGTTGACTGCCACTGCCATCGACGATGAACTGTATTTCGTGGACTGTGTGGGTGAACATCTAGGAAACATCCAGATGGGAAAATGGCTGCAGATTCCATCAGAAATGAACTGGGTGTTTTGTGGGGGACTATTGTGTTGACATTCTGGCGGCGGCATTATGCACAGTGCATCTGTGCGGGCTGTTGTTTGTCGAGACTCCTGTCTTTTCCACTTTTCACATTGGGCAGTGGGGAGCGTTTTGTATGATATTCACTGGCACAGGAACGGAGCATAATGGGGACGACCCGTTGCTGTGAAGTTGGAACTGCGACTAACTAACTAACTAACTAACTATTTTCTCTAGCTCGTTGCCTGCACACATATTGATGTCGTCATACCTTATACTATTTGGCGCTGGTGCGCTGTTTTTTGTTCGTCGAAGCAAAGCCCTGATCTCTGTCACTGTCGCTGTGTCTTTAAATGCAATGTTCTGGGCCTTACACCTATCTGAGGTAACCGCCTTTGCAACATTTCGGCCTCTCATGTCTGTCTGGTTGTTCTGCTCTATATAGCGTTCAAACAGGGCTTTGCCCTTATTCTTATCAGACCTCTATCAGATAAGGTCAGCATTTTGGAAGTCAGGAAAACTCTTATTCTTGACTACCCCATTCATACTTTTATGTAGCGCCAGAACAATTTCAGTGACTTGTCTGTGCTTATTCTTTGAGACAATTCTGCCTATTTATTTTTCTTTTAACCATTTTAACCAGTTTTTTTTTTTTTTTAAATAACTAACTTTGGTGTCCACCTTTCTTTCCAAGCGCACAATAAGACTAGGATGGGAAACTCTGTTCTTCTTGGCGTTTTACCATTTCCTTAAAGCCACGCTTATCCATCTAGGCCTTTTCCATCTCAAAATTCCATCAAGGTTCAAGGTGCTGTGATGTCGGTTCCTAAATCAATCAATCAATCAATCAATCAATTCCATCAAGGTGGCTGCTACCAGTTTTATTTTCCCTGCCATGATGATTCCTGCGCTTGTCGTGCCTTATTTTGCTCACCACATCTTGCCCTGAACTGTTATACTTGAAGGTCTTGACTGTTGACTTGTGCTGCCTGGTTCTGCCGTTCTCTACCAAAATGCTTCAACGGTGGTGGTCGCTTCCATGGTGCCCTAGGACACCCCATCTACATACTGTAGTGAGTGAAGGAGAAACCAGCGCCAGGTCAATAACACTGTCATCATCACCTGGACGACTTACTGTCCTAGTGACACAGCCACTGTTGATTCAAACAAGGTCATTGGTTTCAAGTGCCGCCTCGAGCTTCTCCCGTGTGTTTTGAAAGAAATGTTACTCCATGATTTGCCTTTGGCGTTGACATCGCCATAGAAAATGACATTCCTCTCATGACATACTATGTCACTCAGACACTGCCACTTCTGGGAATCCACACTCGCATTAACCAACACGAATGGTAGACCAGATTGAATTCTAACAGCCTGTATTTATATTTCGTCACTGTCCCATCTCGACATGCCCAGTTCTGAAGCCACTATGCTGTCTCAAATCAGAATCGCCATTCCCAGGTTTCGCCTGTTGTAATAACATTTGAAGCCGGCTATATTTAGTGAATTAACACCCAGTCTCGTCTCCTGAAGCTCTACTATATCGTTTCTGTACGCCAGGCTTTCCAGAGAAGGGGATCCGAGCACTTATGGACAGAATGATTCGATGTTCAGTGAGGATGATCTGTCGAATAACTAACTATGTTTAAATAAGGGCCCTATCAGTTCACGTTTAAGATCCCTCCGCTTCATAAAATTGTAGAGAGTCCGATATTATTGGCGATTACTTTGGCAGTGTGTGTATGTTTGTGTGTTAAAAAAAGAGAAATCTAACACTTAAGAGAAAATGTATATCACGTAAATGTCTTGTACGGAACTGGAAGACAAGATAAACACCGCATTGATTCTTTTGCAATCTCCTTTTAATACTACTGCTTCTTCTTCTTCTTCTTCTTCTTCTTCTTCTTCTTCTTCTTCTTCTTCTTCTTCTTCTTCTTCTTCTTCTTCTTCTTCTTCTTCTTCTTCTTCTTCTTCGTCTTCTTCTTCTTCTTCTTCTTCTTCTTCTTCTTACTCTTAGTCTTCTTCTTCCTCTTCTTCTTGGTTCACTCCCTCTGCCTCTTTTTCTTCCTCTTCGTTTTCCTCTTCTGCTTCTTACTCTTAGTCTTCTTCTTCTTCTTCTTCTTCTTCTTCTTCTTCTTCTTCTTCTTCTTCTTCTTCTTCTTCTTCTTCTTCTTCTTCTTCTTCTTCTTCTTCGTCTTCTCCTGGTACTGCTGCTGCTGCTGCTGCTGCAGAGGAAGCAGTAGCATAAACGTTACAGCGTCCACCTCTGTCTCGGATAGACAGGGTTCGTTCCACGGTGTGAACGTTGTAGGTGTTTAGAAAATAAGACACGTATACTTGCCAGCTCCTTCTGCAGCACCGAACGTTTAAACAAGGGCGAACAACTCTGAACAACCGTTTACACTTCTTGCATGTTATAAATCCCCCGGCATTTGCAAGATGAAAAGACCAGGCCGAGCCGAATAGGCAGATGCGTCGGCTCATTTTCAAAATTAGAAAATCTACCCACGTGCAGACGTGGATATATGATTATGGTGTGCACTCATTTAGATCCTCCCCGATGCTACGAATTTCGTTTGTGGTGATGACCTTATCTTCGTGTTATCAATGGGAGGAGACTGGAGCAGTTATGGCGTGCAATGAAAGTGATCATATAATCAAAGTAAACTATACTACTACTTCTTCTGTTTCTTGGTTATGTTCAGTCAGTTAGAGTTTAGTATGAAATATTACTTCGTGTGTTTCTTCGTTAAGTTCAATCAGTTAGGGTGTAGTATGGAATACTACTTTTTGTGTTCTTCGTTAATTTCTTTCAGTTAACTGCTACTGTTTCTGTTTCTTCGTCATGTTCAATCAGTTAGCGCTTTAGTATAAAATACTACTGCTGTTGTGTCTTCGTTATGTTCACTTCGTTACCGTTTAGTATAAGCTGTTGCTTCTGTTGTTGTTGTTGTTGTTGTTGTTTGCATTCAGTATAAACTACTACTTTTTTGAAAAAAAAGTAAACTAAACTACTACTTGTTCTGTTTCTTGGTTATGGTTATGTTCAATTAGTTAGAGTTTAGTATGAAATTCTACTTCGTGTGTTTCTTCGTTAAGTTCAATCAGTTAGAGTGTAGTATGAAATGCTACTTCTTGTGTTCTTCGTTAATTTCTTTCAGTTAACTGTTACTGTTTCTGTTTCTTCGTCATGCTCAATCAGTTAGCGCTTCAGTTTAAAATACTACTACTGTTGTGTCTTCGTTATGTTTACTTCGTTACCGTTTAGTATGAGCTGTTGCTTCTTCTGTTGTTGTTTTTTGTTTTTTTTCTTACATTTAGTATGAACTACTACTTTTTCTTTTCTATTGTTTTTCCGTTATGTTCAGTCACTTAGACGTTTAGTGTGAAGTGTTTTATGCTCGCATATTCTAGACCTCGGCGTTACAGGGTGTGGGATGAGGTCCCATCCTTGCCACCTTTCCTTCTGAAAATTATCCGTTACCCATTCTATCAGGCTGGTACTCCGAAGTCAACCCCCATATATAACCGTTTTTTTTTAATCGCTGCGTTATAATTCAAACCAAACCAATGTCTGGCTAAGAAAACACACTCGGAGCTATGCTATAGCCCTCCCAATCAGTAATGATGTTGTAAAGCACGTTTTCAAATTCATGACACTAATTGATATAATTTAAACTTTCCGAAATTCTATTTTTCAAACTAAGTTGACTACAAGTGTGTACACGTATGTATCTAAGGATATTAAAATGTACAACTAAATATATATTTTATTAACATCATACTTATAGACTTGCATTTACGTGCATACAGAGTAAAATATTGAATACTACAGTGTGACATGTTGAACTCCGGCCAAAACAAAACCTAATCCAGCCACACTCATTATAAAGTTGCAAACGTCAGTTTCGCCATCTTTATTGAGTTATTCTTGACATGATGAAATGTGGCGTAGAAGAGGCTGTGTAATATGTGTAGATCAAATAAACGGTGTTTCCCTAGTTTCTTACATGCATGATCAGGTCTTTATTTTACTGTTTTAATATTATATGTCACACTCTCGTATTTTAAGGGTTGTAAATGTATAGATCATTTGTGTGTGTGTGCTTTATTTTAAATTGGATCTCGTTGATGAAACTTAAGCCATGTTTGTGATGTTTGTCATTTTACACGTTCAGACACCGGGCATTGTGCGCTGTTTGTGATGTTATAGAATGAACTACATATGGTAGCGTTGTACATGCTATTATAGAATGGATAAACCATGATAGCGCTGTTGACAATGTTGTAACATTAATACGGTGATAGCATAGTCTATGAATTAATGAATTGGTTATTGTGTACAGCCTGTCTCCGTGGCTAAGGGCTTGCGAACGCGGTTTGTGAGCCCGTATACCCGGGTTCGAAACACAGCGGTGCTGGTTTTTTTCGAAAAAAGGTATAGGTGCCGGTTGTTCAGAAAGCAATGGCAAACTACTGAACGTAAAATTTGTCCAGGAATCACGAACAGCGAAAATGCTGGGGTTGACCGCTACGTCATGTGAAGGACATGCAGCCATTTTTTTTTAAATTGTGTGCATGGTGTTATTGAAAGAACAAGGCCTGGTAGTGTTGTGTTTGATGTTATGGAATGAAAAAGTATGCTAGCTCTTGGCACGACGTATAGGGATAAATAATCTATGGTTGCGTGGTCTTTGTAGCATTGTTGAAACCGCTTACCTGTGGGATGTAGAATTTATATATGAAAATATTTGCTAAGTTTGTCTAGGGGATCCCGGATGGGATGAATTGACTATTCTCACTCACTTCTTACTCGTAAGGTGATCATGGAATTTTACCACAGACACTAGGGGGAAAATACTTCACTCCTTAAGACAACTGTGTCTATGTGTATGTCTCCATTCCCTCTCGACCAACTTTTGAATTTGATTTAGTGTCAGAGAACATTGATTGTTTACACCATATAGAATAACAACCGTTGAACAAACATCAACAAGCAATTGACGTAAACATCAACATTGGAACAAACTGTTCACTGTGAATTAATCAAGACCTGGAGTACACACATACATGTATTGAACCATATTGAGTCTTTGGAATATTCATTGGATGAAATGTGATATATGTTCACATTCAAATGAGATAACCCCAATTATCAAAAAAAAAAAAATCCAATACAACCAAAACCAAAACAACAACCACTATTTGGTTCCCAAACCATTGACAAATCTACAGATTAATAAATCAATGACATCTGTTAAGAACCAAATGAAACACCACAAATTCAGAACTCAATCACTAGACTAATTAATCAATCCTATTCCCTCTTTCTCTTGTTCTCTTCTGATGACAGTTATTCCTCTTCAGTGTAGGGCAGATAATGTCCCCATTATCCAGGGACCGAAATAATATGCACTCAGTTGTGTCCTACCCATCTAATATCAACGGTAAACATGCTTGAGAGCGTATCATAATCCCTATTATCAAGGGACCAAATGACTGTGCACTTTTGTGCAAGAAGGCTATGTGTCCCAGTGAAGCTGAGGCCGCGGTCAGTCAAATTTACAGGAGTTCCTCTTCAGACTGGCAGAAGGTAATTCCCTACTTCATCGAATACAATGAAAAAGATGACGACCGCCCAGCAGCTCTGGTTAATAATTTCAGAAACTTAACTCTTGTTAACAAGGCTTTTACACACGCCCAATTGTCGTAATATGTGTCGTCCCTGGGGTGAGGGGAATCAACACCCACATTCTTTTAACTCCTTATCATTATCTTGAGGATCTTCTGGATTTCTGTCCACAACACCCCGTCAGTCCTTGGATCACACCCTCTCTCTCTCTTTCTCTCTTACCACTGGACCATGCCCACTCTCATTCTTTTCCAAAACATACTACACAACACTAGCGTCTAAAAAATGACAAATTAATTTAATAAAGAAAAGTGTCAGGTATGTGCAAAGTGTATGTGTAGAATGTCTGTCGTATAATCTAGTGTGTATGCAGAATCAGACCGAATAGCTCAGGAGCAAAGTCTGCTTCATCACAGTACCGGCCACACAACAGCACCATAGATCTAGGATAGAAGACCTCACCAAATTATGCGTCTCTCCGGCCAAGTGTCGACTTCCTTCAATGGCTCTTGGATAGTCCGGATGCCTGGTCACCAATAGTGGATATAGTCCAATACTGACCATGAATCTGACACACATAGTGTAACTAATATGTTCCTAAAAGTTCTGTGATCAGATACTCCTTGTATAGTAAAATAATGTTTACTGTCACTTTGAAACTAAATGTTAGTAGTTTATTTCTCATAGTAATTCCCCAATTGTAACACACAATGTTAATTGGTAATGTCTCACAAGAATTTCCAATTTGGAAAAACACAATGTTCAATTTCCAGTTCTCTATATAACTACTATTGTTCCTGTTACTGGTGGTATTGTAAGTGTCTTCACTTTACTATGGTGAGAACTACCACTGAGGAATTGCTCTTATAGTCTCATCGTTTCCCGCTCAGCAGAGGCCAGGTTCTTGCGGACCCTCTGGGTTATGGGCCCAGTGCAAAAGCCGCTGAGTAAACACTGCCTTCAGTGATCGAGCCATGACTTTTCTTCTAGCTTGTTGTAAAATATAGTGGAACCTGTTGAAGAGAGAACACACCTGGTGAGAGCAACCCTATTCCGACCTTTATTAGGTGAGTGTAGGCCGACGGCCGCACTCAGATATATAACAGAGAACCAAACTCTGTCATAAGGCAGAGGAGCTTATCACATCGGTCTGAGTCATGGTAAGACAAGGACAGACTAAAGGAAAAGTGCAGAAACCCAGTAGATACCCTACTGGAAGATCCTACCACTTGACATTTCCCTTATCCCCCAAACCATCATCAATCTCCCTAAATATCATCCCACTACATTGTTCTTAACTCACTGAGTTAATTGATATCTCACACTAGCTAGTTTAAGCAACGCGATAGCCTACTACTGCCGACACTCCTATAATACGTTCTCATCACGCACATTACCACACTCGATTCCTAAGAATAATCTAATTTGGGTCTATTTAATTAAATACTATATATTTATTCCTGTTTGAAATCGAGACTACTGAAATAACACAATGGTTAAATGTCCGCCGATGTAAATCAACATGAGACACTGGTAGTCTCTCTCCCTAATCAAATCAGGAACATCACACACGTCCATGTTGTCTCACAACATTTGGTCAACTCCCGCCAAAGTTGTTTATCCAGACTGTTTTAATACTGTGTCTGAATGACGTCACAAATCTGACTTGACACCAGGCGTCGAGAAGTTAATTTTCTCTCTCCTTTTTCGACTCGATGTCAACAACTCGCCGGCTATTTCGCTTTCATCTGGGGATTTGTCCCGGTACTTCAAAAAGTCTTGCCGGCTTGTGATCCAAAGACCTGTTTTCCCCACAACAAAAGATCTTTCCGACATTCACCAAGACAGTCTGTCTACCACATCAAAGGATGGCCGCCGCCTGTAGCCGAATGGCGCGACAGTCCTTCATCGATCGACAACTCCAAAAATTCGCGACACCAATCTCAGGTCGATAAGGCCATCCCACACTCGATGATAATGCAATCAGGCCGACCTGGGACCAGCAAAGGCCCATCCATTGTTATAACCAATCCAGTGTAGGAATATATAATGCTGAGAGTCACTCATTGATAGCATCTGGGACTACGTCCCGAACTGGTCTGCCCAGGCATGCGACAGAAGAATACTTCCAGCACACAAACTGGGAGTTGCAAGACAGTCGGTGGATTCCCTTCTGCTGCATGTGTGTACACGTTGACTCCACTAGCTTCCATCATAGTGTCTTCCCGATGGTGTTCATATCTAGGACCTGGTGTTGAACGTTCCTGCACATGATGTGTGTCGAAGGGTAATATTTCTTGAAGATGAAACTGGGAATCCAACAGGCAGTTGGAGAGACCGTACTGTTGTTAGTTTTGTTCACACTTGGACTATCCCTTAGTTTCTTTAACCTTGCTGATTGATGGTGCGTCAGGCTGTACCTCCCAGACGGACAAGGCGGGTACTACCCTGGTATCTGTGTATTATGTATATCCATTTGTCTTCGTAGATATTTTGATAAGGAAGGTCGTCCACTCAGAACAGGCTGTTTTCCCAGGTTTCTATTCGGTGATAACGTCCAAATCACCCCTGCCCCTCCAGAGCTGGGAATGACAAAAGAACACAATCCTACCAATTAATAATCAAAATCCATGTCGTGGTAATATTGTATCACAACATAAATAAAAGCAAACAAGGGGAAAGGAGGGTGTTTCCAATTTCCCTATCCCTCGTCTCTAATTATGGAGTTTGTCCAACTCCAAAAGTGAGTAGGGTATCTCCTCACTTCGTATTTCTTTTCGAGATTGATACAGGGACTTTCTGATGAGTTAGAGACATCCTAACCCTCCAAACATCTTGATATTACGCCTGTCATAACAGTACAAGCATCTCTGAGACATCGGCGTATGTCCAGCATTCCCAATCTCCTTTGCATAACTGCCGACAGCACAACAGCATTAGGCCAAGGATCATCGACCATACCAGTCAACATTCTCTTCTTATTGTACAGACGTACACAAGGGCTTCTTTTATCATCATCTTCATCATCATCATCAGCATCATGTCCCGTCACCACTGGTTAAAAGTAGAATATATACTCCAGCAGTAAAGTAACAATCACGAACAAAATATATAAATCTCGTAACAGAGAAAACATGTAAATCCTTCACAAAATGATAATAATACAGGAGCCTCTCTTGGGATATTCCTCCCAATCATCAACCATAAGACCAGAACAGATGGCCCTCTTTCCACCTGACTATAGAAGCATGGGGTTTAATGAACGCTGGTTTTCAACTCACCAATTACTGCTAGCATAAGAAGTGTCCTGACTTCAGGAAGAACGTCTGCAGCATGGCAAGCATTATAAACGTTGTTGGCAAATTCCTGAACATAATTATTCGCCCAGGCACCGAAAAATGTAGTTTAATGCGGACGAAAGGCACGTCCTTCACGAAATTTGAATATATATATATATATATATATATATATATATATATATATATATATATATATATATATATATATATATATATATATATATATATATTTCCGGTCGCCAACATGGCGGTTAAGCGTTGAACCGTTAAGGCATGTGGCGTGTTTATGCTTGCTGCTACGGTTTGCAATCGCATTTTACACATATTGGACTGGTAGTACATGATTCCGTCGCCTTGCTACTGAGTGAGTGCGTAGGCGACACTGTGAGCTGTGAAATTCGCGGGTAATGCTTTTGCGTCTGTCCTGTACAGTGACCTGCATGTTCGGAACAATGGCTACCTGCTGTTGCTGAATAGACTGTTGTGTCTTTTCGATTCACGAGTGCTTTTTCAGGAGACTCACGGGAGTCGGCCATGAAGCTGCGGAGTTCGTGCTTTATGCGACAATTTGCGGTAAAATACCAAGCCATGTGAGAAAACCCGGGTCAATTAGGTCTTTCTGGTGACTGCCGAATCCATCGATGATGAACTGTGGTTTTCGTGGATTAATTTTGAGTTGGCATTCTGGCAGCGGCATTATGCACAGTGTACATGTTCGGGCTGCTAGATTGCCGAGACTCCTGCCTATTCCACTTTTCACATTGGACAGAGAGGAGCATTTTGTGTGATATTCACTGGCATAGGAACGGAGCATAATGGGAACGACCCAATAAAGTTGGAACCTCGACTAACTATATATATATATATATATATATATATATATATATATATATATATATATATATATATATATATATATATATATATATATATATATATATATATGTGTATGTGTGTGTGTGTGTGTGTGACAGAGCCAAATCGACGTGTCTTGGTTTTGGCCTGTGTAATGTAAAAATCCGGACAACGCCGGAAACACGACTTGTAACAAAGCAACTTGTTAATTCTTTGTCTGCTGTTGCCCGGGCCGGTTGATGAAAATGAACGTGCTGTCCTGCTTTGTTTTTAAGTATTGAGTTGTGAGGAAAATTCCCTGAGTTGATCTGTAGTCAACTAAGGCCTTCGTAAAACGGGAGTGGTTGACAAGTTAGTGTCAGCAGGCCTGGGTTCGTGGTGGGGTAGTAATTTGTGTCACAACTCTTTTGCTTATGTCGCGTCCTAGGATTTATGTTGTGTAACTTATGTTTTTGTAGTGCCTTATTGTCTGTGCAGCTACTGTTTGGAACACTTGTGTTGTGGTACTTGGTGTACCCTGTTGTCTTAGGTTCTGGTGACTGGATAGGGACCAACCTTGGTTGATGTTTGATATATGCAGTTGTCTGTTGTATCTGTTATTGAACATCTGTTATTGAATGTATTATTCAATGCGTTTGAACAAAAGATCATTTTGTACTGTTCTTGATTTGTTTGTTCAGTCTCTTTTTAGTTTTTACTACGACTATTTCTACCACAATCTAACACCTTAATCCACTGTCTCGGTCTCTGATATGACAGTTATTGTCCAGAGTTGAGGCCCCTGTCCAAGATCTCGTATATTCTTACCTAATTACTATAATCTTTTTTGTCAGTTGAGGGCGGTGTGAGGTTCCCTCTCTTTTTACTCCTTTTCTTCTTTGGCCGTAACAAAGTCACAGTTACTTTCTACCTCTTAGCACCTTAACAAACAAAACGTCAGCCTTTTCCTTGTCCTTTTCCCCTCTGCTATATATAGTGCATTCTTCTTTCATCTCACTTGAGATTATACTCATCAAACATTACATTTCCCTTGCATATTTATGAAAGGATTAAATGCCCATCACACATGTTGTGTGGTTACTAAGACGTAAACAAGAAGATGTACACGTAAGAGTACGATAGTTCAAGTTACAAATTAGTGAAACTATTTCTCCAGCATGAACATATGTCCATAAGATCATTTCAGATGCGTTAATAGTAGCGTTTCTTCCGCATAGAGAAAATGTTCATGAAATGCATCTAGAGCTTATACTCCACAGCACATAGAACATTTGCAGATTGATATGCATTGACGGTGAGATAGCTTCACAACGCATATAAAAAGTTACACATAAGAATTAGAACTGTACGCATAGGAAAATCGGTAGTGAGACAAATATGTCCGCTCAGTAGGAAACCATCACCCAGGCCATCTTCTCACATGAATTGTTGATCTAACGGTTTTCACAATTCATATTTAAACACAATGATACATGTGCCTTATCAAAAGACATGGTTACACATTCATAATGAGTTTGTAAACGTACTTAAGCCCCAGAGAGTGAAATTTTTAGCAATACTGCCCTCCCAAATGGGAGATGACTTGTTCTTAGAATGTTCCAGACATCTAGTGTCTACTAACGCCTTGCAAATTAAAGCAGCAAAGTCTTTGCTGGGTGCTCGACCAATCATTGGGCTTATATTTAAACAAAGGCCATATAAATTATGACGTCATCCAGACCAAGCCTAGCGCATTTCCCCACAAGAGGGCTCAGTAGTCGCAGCGACCTTCCTCGCCTCAGCCTTCTTCTTTCCAGCTGCATATAGTGCCTGTCTCTTCACGGCACTTTTAACGCGAGGAATCCTGTGCGTTATCCGATTGCCATCCGTTCTCGATAGAGCGTCGAGTCGTGGATGACGGAGGAGACGAAAAGAAATTAAGGTGATTTAAGCCGGATTTAGACAAGGAAGAGGAACAAGAGATCACATACTCAACGCAGATTCATGTCAGGAAACTGCTTCTGCAGACATGCTTTTGGCAGCGCGCAGGCGAGACTGATAACGAACTGCACTGGTAATGTTATCAACACGGTCGGACTGGGGTTCGATGCCAGGGGTCTTTACTTGTCAAAATGAGGTCAAGACTGGCCACCTAGGCCTCCTTGCTCTCAGGCCTACAACATTCGATGCAGCTGTAACATCACAGACATTCATGTTGTTATTTAATTCCTGTAAGTAATTATGCCACCCAATTTGTCTCAGTCGTTCCGTTCTCAGACGGCCAGCATACATCGACTAATCTCATCCGTTGCGTCATGTTTACGAAGCAGTGTAGACATTCGTTAACACACAATCTGTAACTGAAGCCATTGAGCGAAGGGAGCATTAGTAGAAAGCACGGATCAATATAAATTCAATGTATAATACATAGTTTCTCAACCAGGCCACATGGCTTCTTCGTGTGCCTGCACTCTCACGTCTGGGATCACCATCATTGGAATGCTTCGAATACATATCTTTATTTCTACCCCCTTAATCAAACTTGATTTTATCACCAGTCTTACTGGGGAAGACGGTTCAATCAATAAGTTCGTGGTCTTTTCTGATCGGCGGGGATGGTAAGTGGAAGCAAAATCAGAAAATACATTAATTTCTTGCACAAATCTTGAGAAACTTAGGCAGCTGAAATACTAAACTGAGTTGGCTGGTGGGTGAGAGCCGCTGGCTGGGGCATCGACGTGGGATGGTGATCATCCAGGAACCGTTTACAGTACATTGTTTTACATTTATATTCTCTGAGGAACAGTCTATTGTTCTATCGGTAGTAGCTCCTTTTATTCAGTGAATATCTCCACCAAACCCGACACCCCACATTGTGCCAACGCTTCGTGGCGGAGTGCAATTGGGATGGTACACACATTACCCTAACGCGAGGAAATGCAACCTAAAGATTAAATGTCATGGCAGGGCAGACCAGGCCCTAAGCCTTGGTCAGCAACTGGTCTAGGATGGAAGCTCCGATAGGAGGACAGTTAGAGCATTGCTTTGTTGATCCGGCAGCTTCTGCGTCTTGTTCCAAGCGTATAGGTGTTAGCTTTTCTCTGGAGTTAGGCAAGCCAAGATAGGGATCATGTTGCATGGGCAGCACATGGTCTCTAAACTCAGTCCAGGCTTTGTGTTATGGAGAGGTATAACTCCATTTTACAAACTATCGTCTGTCAAGAAGGCAAGGTGCCAATCATTAATTCAATCCCCACCAACCAATCGACATCTGTACTCACATAGTAACCCCATATCGACCGCTTCTCTCAACAATGACGCAAATTATTGCCTGTTATGAATTAATGGACAATAATCTAGATCCAGACAAGGGGATTGTATTTGATAACATGTGCTGTTTTAAGCTTGCACAATTACCAGACAATGACATTGTACATGTAGCGAACCAACTTCTCTGATTGCTGTCTTTCCTCTCCAGGCAATATTCCAACTTCAAAACGAGTATAACATTTACCATGCACTCGTTTGACACGTCTGAGTCGATTTATAGCTTTAATGGTACAGAAGAATCATGTCACATCTGAAGACCGAACTCTGACCACTGTTTTGATAACAAAGCACGCTAACCACAGTATCACTAGAACTCAATTTATTCGGCTTTGAGTGAGATAACAACGAAAGAGAAACCGACAGACAGACAGACAGACAGACAGACAGACAGATAAATAAAAACGCGACAAAGTATAAAGTGTGTGTGTGTGAGAGAGAGAGAGAGAGAGAGAGAGAGAGAGAGAGAGAGATTAATTTTTGTTATTGTCTTTTGAGGTTTCGGTCACGTTTTGTGCAAACAGAATTATTTCGTTTGCAATTTTAGACTGCTTAACATTCGAACAATATCAGTGATTATATGTTGTAAGTATCACAGCCAAAGTATTATACATTTATTCACTTCGTATGGTTTATCTGCAGTATGCACCTGATTAAATGCAGCGAAATATACCAGGCAATAAATCGTGCAACATATTGTTGCTAAGTTCTGTATTTAAATTCACCAAGGGAATACATTTGTTTGAGTTTTGTATTACTTCTTCGCCAGCTTAAATTGCTATTTTTCTTTTGTCAATTACACCATCAGAGTCCCGTTGTCGCCAAGTTGTTTATTGTTGTTGTTGATCGTGATGTTGTGGCTGTAAAAACACGTTGCATTTGCATTACATTTAAGTAACTCAGCCATGTGCACATGTGGTTTGGCGTCGCAGACAGCAGAGCACATACTCCAGGATTGCCCAAGCTACAACATATCCAGGCGAACCTTCTGGCCTAGAGAGACAACAGTGGAAGGTAAACTCTATGGACCACTGAATGAACTAAAAAAGACTGTTAGATTCATACAAGAGACGACATTGCAGTTGTAGACATGTTTCAGGCGAACGAAAGAAGAAGAAGAAGATTACATTTAAGTAATTGCGTCATATATATTTATATCGATCCGTTTCGCCTTCTCGTTGACCTCAAGGCAGTTATGTTATTGAGTGACGAAATTATACAGTTAAGCCTTTTGTTTTCCTAGAGTTTTCTTTGAGGTTGAATATTCTAGAAATTAGATTATCTTTTGATGTTTCACTCAGTGTTGTCTGCACGTTAATTTAACGACTCTGGTATTTTCTCGTTCTCGTCTCATGAACTTCTGGTATTTTACTCAATGTTTATAGTGGGAAATTACTTTGTACATGTTTTTAATGTTCATGTTAAGCGAATCTTGGCCTGTCGATATGAATTTGCAGGTTCATTTGTTGCGTTCCATGCCAGGAAATGTAAGTTATAATATGTGCTGTCTGTATATTGTAATATTGTTCAAATTCATTAATAAGTTAATCTTAGCATTTCCCTCCGGCGTGTCTTACACCAGGTCTTTTAATATGACCACAAACAATTACTGTATTTTGTGTTTCTTTCTTCCATTTGCTGAATGTCCATCACAATTTATCAGGGCCCCTTCAAGTTTGCTTTTTTGTTTTGTTTACATGAATTGCGACATGCCATTCTGTTTATCCACATGTATTGGTCCATATTCCATTTGTAATTGCTTTACTTTTGTCTTTTCTTCACATGGCTCTCATTAATTAATTACTTATTTAATTATGGGGAGCAGTGGTAGTTACACTTACCTATGGACCCGGTGGTTATTAATTCGATTCCCCTTCGAGTCGGAGATTGGTTTTCTTGTGTGTGTTGTCAGGTCGACAGCCTAAAATGGGTACCAGGATATTTCCTGAAAAATAAAGCGGCTTTATGATATTGATCAGATCACCCATCGAATGCTGATTGGTCTAAAAATATGGAGCTGGCATCATATACCAGCTGAGTGTTGAAGCGTTATATAGAACCTATACTGTTACAGGCATGTGTAATATATACAATAAGCCGACAAGATGAGAAACATTTAGTGGAAATTTAAATGTGGTTTTTGAGAAAAATGCATGGGAAAGATTAGCATGGACGGACAGACAAAAATAAATCAGAAAGTCTTACAAGAAATAAATGCAAACTTAGACATAGATAGTTAAGATTTTTTGGGGCACGTTATACGGAGATATACACTTTAAAAAGTAGTGACAACTAGCAACGTTGGTGGGAAAAGACCAATGGAAAACAAAGAGATAAACATATATGAATGGATTGGCCACCAAGACAAAAAAGCAGACCTAATCGAAGACTTGTGATCGTGTGAGATAGCAAAGGATGATGCTTATCAGCATGGCACATGATGATAATGATGATAGCGAAGTTACTTTTAAATCGTTTTATTACGTTTGTAAACAAGTACATAGTTTATTCGCGGGTTTCTTCATGTTAAGGCTTTCTATGAATTGTAAACAATGTATTCCTCTTGTATCCTCTGGCACTCAAATATTCCCCTACACGTGTGGATGCTATCGATTATTGTTGCCCGTGTCTATATTTAATCGGACACACGATACAACAGAACCCCTAGGTCAGTCTAGTGACGTGCATTGCCCAGTTGTGTCCCGTGTGTAATCGACCCCGTGTTGCCAATTCATTTGCAAGTCAACAGATGGGCAGGCATGACGCAGTCGGAGTTGCTTATTTCAGCTTAATCCCGGATCTCCCTGCTTGGGGGTTGTTTCATCTTGGCGATTCACCTGCACGTCCAAGCCTGTGTTACTGTTATCACTGGCGTGATCTTTAGCTGCACCTCGTTCTGCCTCAGACAGTTTAAAGAAACAGTTGTTTGGGGGAGAAAAGAAATAGAAGTAACAATTTCCCACAACGTAACGGGTTATAGAAATAACTACGACAGACTTAAACAATATATTGCCTCTGAATTGAAACACAGAATCCACTAACACTATGTTGGACGATTTATTGCCTGACATATTTTACATGCACAATGCCGAATTATAATTGATATGCAGTGAATAAATGAATTATACTTGACTGAAATACTTAAGACTGATATTATTCGAATGTGGAGCATTAATTGTTCCCCTGCACAAAAGCGGTTTGAACCGCGTAATTGCTAACTCCTGGTATATTTGAGCAATCGTTTATTGTTAGTCGAATACAATATGAGAAATGCATTTTCTTTGTTAATTGTATGGCTGCAAATTAGCAAGTGTCAGATATGGCTGAGTTTGGGGCTTTATAGCTGATCGACTGCACTGGTATTCCCGAAGATTGATTAGCTCTCAATTAGTTAATCTCTCTCTCTCTCTCTCTCTCTCTCTCTCTCTCTCTCTCTCTCTCTCTCTCTCTCTCTCTCTCTCTCTCGCGCGCGCGCGCGCGCACCCGCAACTGCGTCCGTAACCTCTTCGCCACTTAACCGGAGAGAGAGAGAGAGAGAGAGAGAGAGAGAGAGAGAGAGAGAGCGGATTGATAAGTAGTGGCTAAACATTAATGGAGTTATTCCCCACGCGCTGTGTTATTTAACCCTGTTTTAATAACCTTATGTTGTGACATTTGAATATTGTATTACAGTAAGATAGATTCAGGTGCCATTTGATGAGAAATTGAATTACGAAGTTCGATGAAATGCAACAGGTTATGATACATTCTAGATGACTGGAATAGATCAACAAAATATTCCGATAATGTATGTTCATGAAAACAAGGAGGAATTGCCAGGATACTATTTCTTTTTTAGCGTTCCAGACTCTTCGTCATCTTTAACATACTCCACATTAAAGACTGCTAGTATAGATCTCCAGCAGAGTATTTGCTGGTCTTCTGTGACACATTCGTTTAGTCTGCCCTGATGTCCATTTATATTTTTGACGTCCTCTAACTGCTCTCACCGTTATGGTTTTCAGTAACTTGCAATGTTGTTTGGAGCATCCGTTTTATCTTTTACTCAGGGCATACTGGTGCGTCGGGAAATGAGCAAGCGGACAAATTGGCTGGACCTGCACCTCTGGGTGGAGTACTAGTGCGAGATAAGACAAAGGTGGTCAAGGCCTTTTGGAATAGTGTGGAAGAACAGATACATCATCGTTGCCTGGAGAAAATAATTTCGCAGAGAGGCAGTCACCGGATTTGACTGACACTCATTTCTCCGAGAAAAGGCCAGACGGACACATAATCAAATTGCAACTGATACCATTAGTCCTGTGACTCTTCGCTTGTTGGTTAAGATGAGGACGGGACGCGTCTGGGAGTGTCCCGAGTGATATGGTGTCGGTTCTAGATTTAACTCAGTTGTAATGTTGGTTGATGTGATCGCAGTGCTTTCTCATCTTTATTAGTTTTAGTAGCTTCATTTCTGTATTGAGTTTTCTAAAACTCCGTTGTCTTATCTCCATTAAACTCGCCCAAGCTTCCAAACGCTCACATTTCATCAGCGTCAATGTGATGTCCCATCTTTATAGTCACGGAGTCGTGGCTGGCTGACGGGTGACCATATTTTCGAGTCCCCTTCGAATATTTTGTTTTTTAAATATTGACCATGGCTCCCAGGTAGTCCCAACTTAAAATGGGTACCGGAAATTATTATGGGAAGTAAATACGGCCGTGTGATATTAATCATATCACCCACCGAGTGCCCATTTCTCTATGAAAATGGGGCTAGCACCATTTACCCAATACTCGAAGCGTCTCTAATGGTCTTTTACTTTTTTATAGTCAAAATCCGTGTTTCCCGCCCAGGCAGCCACCCCTATGCAATAGTGTTGTGTACAAATCAACAATTGAAGAGCCACAGTATCAGTTCCTGTGCCAGACTAACTTCATATACTCTGTTTCTTGACACGGAGAAGTGTTTATTTTTGTTCAGTATGCAAATTTAGTTTGGACATATTTTGTTCTATGCAAA
>JACEFZ010003592.1:0-204494 GCA_014155875.1 Cepaea nemoralis
ACGGCAATTTTAAACCGACTATCGTGTCTTTTTGTTTGATGGGTTTTTCTAATTATTCAATGATAGTGACTTTTGCATAAGATATTCTTCAATTTCCTAAATGCAGCCTTTACTTGCCCTATTCTACTCGCCCTATTCTACTCTCAATCTCTGTTGTACATCTTCAATCTGGTGTTATAATTGCTACTTTAAGGCCGGCTCCTCGGTGAAGGATTTACGGACGCAGTTCGTAATCCTGCAAACCCGCGTTCGAAACACAACTACGGGCGATTTGGCAGCAGACCGCCTTACATTGGTATTTTATGAAATGGTATGGATGCCGGTCATTCAGAAAGCAAAATACTGAACGTAAACTTGCCCAGGAATAACAAACAGCCATAAAATGCCGGGGTTGACTGCTACGTCATGTAAAGGACATACAACAACACTTTACAAAAATGATATTCATTCTGTAGCATGTCCTTTGCAGAACCTCGCTCCCATAACAACCTCCCGGTCACAAGCAAGATGTCCCGCGTCCGATACACCCATCTGGAGATCATCCGCCCCATCCTGTACCTATCTTCTCTTTGGTCTTTCTCTCTTCCCGGACATATACCCCTCCATTACTGTTCTCTCCAAACTTTCGTGGCGTTTCAAGTGACCACAATATTTCAGTTTTCTTTGTTGTATAGCCAACCTTCTTCAATATTCAGCGCTCGAAGTATGAAATTTTTTTTTTTTTTTATTGGCCTTTAAAAGGCCTGACAAAAATTTATTGAATTAGAAACTATATAGGGGGAAGGAAATACATGAACCAAGGAAAATAACTCTCAGGGTATGTAACGGGAAGTCACTCTCATGTTTTTCAGCCCGACGACAATGGCTTCCTAGAAACCTTGACCGTGTACCTTGTCTAGAGGTCCACTTCCAGGCAGACTTACCGTCGTACATCCGTATGCGTGACATGTGGTCATCGCCGCTAACTAAAGCTGCCCTCATTGGTGGAGTCGTTGTGCTGGGTGCAACAACGTGGATGGAGAGCAGACTCCAAAGTAGTTTAATTACACTTTATTCATTTTGTAATTATTTTTATATAAATATTAAAATATTAATTATTATAGTGAGCGACAGTAGATAGGCCTTGAAATTCAAAATCTAATGGTACCTCAATGATGCCTGTATGTCACTTATAAGTGAAGATATTCCCAATTTTGTGAAGGTGAGACGAGTTGCGATTTCTCATGCTATTCACCCGTAACTGTAGCTCTCCAGTGTGTCCGATTACCTCCACCAGCGGATATGCATGCGAGATGGTCTCAAACGGTCATATGAAAACTGACTTCAAAAATATGTTCCGTCATGTTAAATGATTACAACCGGGAAGGTTAACCCGGTCAACAAATGCCCGCAGAAGTCGGATGTGTCGGCCTAACGGCGCAAGAATGCAGCTCTGCTGTAAACAGGCACAACGCAATCACATCTGGAAAAAAAACTCCGGATGAACGCAGAAGAAGAAGAAGAAATGATTACAAAATAGTACAAGTATACAAATAAATTATTAATAATCTTTAAAAGTGTTCTCTTTAACTTTAGTAGGTCAAATCGCACGTTTTGTGTGTTGAAAAGTGTAGCGCAATTGATATGCGGCGGCTGTCACGTCATGACCCGTGGGTTTCCAATTCACAAAGTCACATCTTCGCAGAAAATCTGTTTTTCAACCACAATTCTAGCAAGTTTAGCGATGAAACTATGCTGATTCAGGGGTGATATTTTATATAGCAATTAAAATTCACATTAAACAAAGACATCTGTTGGATCCATCGATTCCGATACGCGATATTCCGATGCCTCTGTGGGATGCGCTCCCCGGCAGTTGGCAGCTCGCACATATCCATAGAGCACACTTTATTCACAAACTTCCAGTTTCTTAGTTCTATATAATATTTTAGTTCGTAATGTTTAATAGTTTCTATTATATCACCTAATAATTTTGTGAAAAATTTAAAATAATAAAAAAAAATGCCCAGCCGGGAAGAGAAAATTTTTGCCTGTTTTTCAACCACAATTAAAGCAAGTTAGCTATGAAACTTTCCAAATTTCTGAAAAATCTGATACAGAATTCGAAAATCCATCTACAATTGATGGTTTTCTATTGCAAGCGACTGAAAAAAATTATTTATGGTTCAGTGTGCCGTTTTCATTATTCTCCGCGTGCGAGGTTGGTCTCAATCAACGGGTCATAGGCGGATTATGAAAACTGACTTCAAAAATATGTTCCGTCATGTTAAATGATTAACAGGTAGTACAAGTATACAAATAAATTATTAATAATCTTTAAACTTGTGTTCTCTTCAACTTTAGTAGGTCAGATCGCAAGTTTTGTGTGTTGAAAAGTGAAAGTGTACATGCCAATTCGATCGATATGTGCATGCGCAGTCACCGTGGCACATGGCCATGCATTTACCCATTCACAAAGGCACGCTTCGCCGAAAATGTTCTTTTTCATCCACAAATAAAGCTAGTACAGCGATGAAACTTTCCAGATATATTTAAAATTGTAGGCAAAGTTAAAAAATACATCTATAATTGATGCAATTCTATCAACAATGCCAGAATAGTGTTACAAAGTGCACACGCCAGTCAGATCGATATGCGCAAATAACAAAAACACGCCTACGCAGAAAATGTTGTTTTTCTCCACAATTAAAGCTAGTACAGCGATGAAGCTTTCCAGATATATTTAAAATTGTGTGCAGAATTCAAAAATACATCTATAATTGATGCAATACTATCAACAACACCAAAAAAAAATTAATTAGGGTAAGTATGAAATATATTATTTATATAAAAGTTCACCATGATTTCAACCAATCGCCGTGCACGGAATATTACCCCACCTATTCTGGAAAACCCAGGATGACGTATGTTCTTGTCACGTGAGATTTGAATGAATGAATGACGTCGAAAGAATGCATGGTAAATTAGACAGCGTTTTCCGGGACAAGATTTTTCAATGGCGGGATGGCTACATACATGACTTTTGTTTTTACTTCGGGTAATGGCACAATGGAACACGCTAATTATTATAATATATAAATAAATAAAAATTATAATTTACGCAATATTTAGTTAATAATACAAGTTTATTAAACAATTTCAATTATTATATTTAACTCCTAAATAGTAAAAGCAGGAGGGCCAGTTATGGGAATTCAGTAATCATGGCTAATAACTTTCATTTCTCCACTTTGTTATGATAAGTCAACGTCCTTGAGTTCCCCAATCGCCCAGTCACATTCAATGCATACCCAGTCCTGCGCAGCATCCATCCTAAAGTATTTATGCTCACTTCAAATGAGCAGTCTGCTATTTTTTTTCTTTAAAGACTTGTTGGACTGATAACAGATGGAGCACTGGCAATGTGTGGCAGCAAAAGTGGACTAGTTGAAAGAATGCGGTTAAAGATGCAGGAGAACTGTACTGGTGAATTGATAACATATCACTGCATCTACAAGGTGTGGACTGCGCCTGGCCCTACAGCCAACAGGGTTAGGATTGGCTAGCCTCTCCCAGGAGGGGTGAAAAGTGAAAATTAGTAGCCTTCCGATGACCTGCATACTACACAAGTTAACCCCACCTCCACATGATGTAGACTGGGAAACCATGACTGTGAGGTCATGGGCTAACGGGGCTATGGCTCGTTATAGGGGATGGACTCCCTATGATCATATTTTTGTCCTAAACCTGCGACTGGCCTAGCAAACCGGCAGGGGATCTTCATACTGCTCGTAGAAAAACTAAGAAGTGTAAACGGACTGATCCAAATGGATATATACCTGTCAATGTTAATGGACCACGTAAACGATGGATGCACAGAATAATAGATCATGGGAATATCGATACATGAAACCCATAAGCGGGCACTCTCCCGCTGTTTATACTTCACCTCGACACCGCAAGTACAAGAGGAACATGATGAGATGAGATGAGAGTTGAGATCACTGCATCATACACCAAGCATCGCTGTGTGGTAAAGTCCTCAACATGGAAGATGTAATGAGCACTGTGACACAAACCGTCAACTTTATCAGAGCCAAAGGTTTAAATCACCGCCAATTTCAGTGTTTTTTGCAGGAAATACAGTAGGCGTTCGGCGACATGCCTTATCATACAGAAATTTGGTGGCTAAGTTGGGGAAAAGTTCTCGGTAGATTTTTCCAGCTGATCAAGGACATCTGTCAGTTCATGGACAGTAAAGGAAAATATTCCAGTTTTTTCAGGATAAGAAGTGGAAATGTGAGTTGGCGTTTTGTTGTAGTGTTGGAAGGAGTAACAAAACGCCAACTGCATAAAACGTTGTTTATTTGTCAAGGTTTACAAGCCGCGTCCTTTCAGCTGGTTTCTTAGATGTTAACTGCCTATAACAACATAATACGTCACGATTGAGCATCTCCCACCCCTTTCAGTCTCAATGCTCAATCGTGCTGTATCGGAGTTTTCCAATAGACCCCAATTATACCTACACTGTTACACCTCCCCATGTTACTTAAAGAATTTTCCTTTTAAAGGAAAAATCTTTACTCCTAATCCCCATACTCTATTCCCTACTTGTCTTTTAACCTTCGTCAATACATCTTTTACTCTTCTCCCAGTGTTATGGTCTGTCTACAACTTCCCCTTATACTTCTTCTTCGCTTTTTTTTTTATTTATATAATACTACGGTTAATCCAAGCGGTCCTTCTTTCCTTTTCATTTCCCCAACATTTTACAGTCAACTACATAACCTCCCCATGTTATTCTTCATTTCTGGTTCTCTCTGGTTACCTATATCAAATATACATATTATAAGAACAGCTCATAAAATTTCTCATTCTTCACTATTTTGGTTCTTTCTTGGCTCATCAAGTTCCTGTATCAAATATACACATTATAAGAACAACTCATAAATTCTTTTTCTAAAATTATTACCTTATAAAATTTCTCATTCTTTCAAACCCCAGGACGTACAAAAACAATGTAGTTAGAAAAAGTAAAGAAGTGGTGCGCACCAAATAAAGAATAGTAAAGAATGAATACACGACATGACCGCATGGACATATAGTAAAATGTACACTTAAGACATTCACCCTTTACCTCCCTTGCCAATAAAAAAAATTTTTGTAAAATAATTTTTTTAAAACACCTTTAAGAAATATATTATTGTTCGTTATAAAACAATTTGGCATAAGTTTTCATAAACCTTTTATATTTCACATTGACATTGCCAACCACAATTCCGTTCCTCTTCCGTTATCTCACCTTTTACCATGAGCCCATGTTCATATTTTATGAACACCTTAAATATAATTAAAGCTGGTATTTCACAGCACCTATATCTTGCCCCCGTACATCCCATCCTGCTATTTTATAAATACAGTGACGTGTGTGCAAGTCCTGGATACGTCTATCCATTCGTGTACACACGTTCACCAACTATGGTTTCCCACTAGTTAATGAATGCATAGTTTCCCCTTACCTTATATCAGTGGACAAAATAGTTTTAATCAACTCTTTTCTTAACGAAAAACCTTTAGCAAAACCTCCTTCATTTGAAACTTAAACTTACTTAACTAACTTTACAAGCATTTAACTCAATATACCAAACCCTTCATGTAATCTAAATAAAATGAACACAACCTCCAAATTAATCTAGAAGAAGAGAAAAAAAAAAAAAAAACACATTTTGACAAAATGACATAACATGCATGTTATCAAATCAGAATAAAATATCCTATTCTACCTATCACTATTGGACACTTTTACGGACCAACAGTTCTTGTCAACTCAAATGCTATGAACACAATCACCCTACTCTAAACCAATTAATCAACCAATAACAATCATTTTTCAAGACCAAATTATGAAAACAAACTCATTATGAGGCATTACAACTTAGGCTCAATAAAATAAGCAAACAATATCCCTCATCAACTCAAGCATAAAAACATTTCCTATATGACTCATAATTCATAAAACCCAGTTTTCAACACAATTTTAACTCTCTTAAAATTACTACATACGTTGGCCTACCAGCATTAGGCTTTCACAAATGACGCATATCCAGTATTTATATGACCGAGAAGACTAAACATTCTATCTGTATATCTGTTAACTACAGATCGATTATGAACATATCTGTTCTATCTACACAAACAAATTAATAATCAACAACCACCATATTATTTATTATCTCCTAACAGCACATGACATCCTGAATAAGCTCTTAAGTAAGCACTGTAACCTAAATCCAACATTAACTCAATGTAGCCATCCTCTACTTATATTGTACTTGTGATCTGTCCTGTCTATTATTATTATAACTTGTTAACCCCTATCTTTAAACATTCACCCACTGTACTAATATCACAAGACTACTTTTTCCACCGTTTCGTATACTTCTTCTTGTTATCTACAGGTTTATCTATCTCTTACGTTTCCATTTCCTCAACAACTCTAAGTTTCTCTGAATAAGTGCTAACTCTATATCAACATCTTCTTCTTCGTACAACCTACTAGCCTCCTCCATACTACTACTTGACTCTGACTTTTCATCCATTTCTTCTTCTTCGTCTGTATGTCTCTCTTTAGCTGCCGCTAATTTCTTCCGTTCAACATCCCACCTAATTTGTCGATCACTCTTTCTTAAGGATCTTTCTAGTATAGGTATATCTTCTCCGCTTGTTGAATCATCTCTAATTCTTCTCTGTCTTTTTACTTCTTTATCTCTTTGACTGTCCATTCTTCTTTTTGTTGCTTGCCTAGTATTTTTAAATGGAGCACCTATGTCTTCTTCCATACTATCATAATGAGTTTCATTTGGCCCTTCTTCTTCCATTCTTTTCGGAATTGTCTGTTCTTGTTCTTCGTAACTTGGATTTGCTAACAACTGATTTTGTTCTGTTTCTTTTCTAAGATCTGGGGTTACTGTAGCTCTTCTAAGATCTGGGGTTACTGTAGCTCTTCTAAGATCTGGAGTTATTGTAACAACTTGTTCATCCAAAAATTTTGCATCCGAATAACAATTATTATTATAATTATTATTTTCTATCTCATTTTCATCTCTTCTTAAGTGTTCAACATGTGCCCTTGCTATGTGTGCTGTGACCTGGTTCTTTATAACATACGATACATTACCCAGTTTTTCCAAAACGTAATAACCTGGAATCCAACGAGAATCAAACTTAGAGTTTCTTCTATGCTTTTTGTAATAAACTCTATCACCTACTTTAAACTCCTGTAATTTTGTATTTACATTTTTGTACTTTTTCTGTCTTTCCCTAGCTTTTATTATATTATTTCTTAATCTCATATGTGCTTTATGCATTTCTTGTATTATGACCTCTTGAAAATCTTCACCCATATATTTCCGTCTAGGTTTTAATAAATTATCTATAGGTAATATTGGTTCTCTCCCGTGTATTAAATAAAATGGCGAAAAACCCGTGCTCTCATTTTGATTTGTACGAATAGCGCTAAGAGCAGGTCCCAAAAATAGATCCCAATCTTTTTCATGTTCATCAATAATCTTTGCCACAATGTTGTATAACGTCTGATGTTGACGCTCGTTTTTCGCATTTGACGAAGGTCTATAAAATGAGGTCTTTATATGTCTTATGTTTAAATCTTTTAATAACTTTTCGAATTTTTTATTTACAAATTCTCTACCATTATCTGTAAGTATACTTTGTGGGCAACTAAACCTTGGTATGAACTCCTGTAAAAAAATATTAATGACAGTATCCGCGCTCTTATCTGGAATTGCATAAACCTCTGGCCAAAGACTGTAGATGTCTACTATATGAATTAAATATACATTTCCTGACAATGTTCTGGGGTGTGGACCTGATATGTCTAAACTAATCTTTTGCATTGGGAAGTGAGGAATATCTGTGTCCTGTAATGGAGACTTTATTGTTTTCATGTTCCTTAATCTGCACTTTTCACACGTATCTACATATTTGCATGCAGATTTAAATAAGTTTGGCCAATAATATTTACTTGTAAGTGCTTTCACTAGTTTGTCTCTACCGAGATGTCCATTTTCATCGTGATATGCTTTTAAAAGTTCATTTTCCAAATGCTTTGGAATATATTTCCTTAGTTGTTCGTTCTTTTCACACATATAATATAACTGTCCATCCTCTTGTAAGAGCAAATAATTCCTTTTATATTTGTTATCTTCTGTTTCTCGTAACTTTTCCTTTATTTGTATGATTCTAGGGTCCAAATCCTGCTCTTCTTTCATATTGAATTGTGCTAACTGTAGATCTTCTTCTCTATGTTCAGACTCTTGATCTGATGGTAAGCTATCAAATTCTCCCCCATTTATTATAGCAGAATCCAGAATATTTACCTGCCAATTCCTGTCGTCTATCTCTGGTTCGGCTGCCTCCTCTTCTGTATCCTCTGATGACTGTGTATATGGAATTCTAGACAAAAGATCAGCGCATGTGTTTATCTTACCCGGTATGTACTCAATTTTCGCGTCGTACCCCTGTAGATTCAATGCCCATGTCTGTATTTTCCTGTTCTGCACTGGAGCTTCTAAAAAAGACTTTAAAGGCATGTGGTCAGTTCTAATAACAAAACTTGCGTTATGTAAATAGTAATTAAGTTTTTGAAGAGCGTAATGAATCGCGTAAGCCTCCTTCTCGATAGTACTCCATTTTTTTTGTGATTTACTAAGCTTATGAGACAAGAAGTAGATAGGTCTTTCATTTTTAACCCCTGGTATTCCAGATTCTTTTCCTTCATATGGTTGTACTAAACATGCTCCTACTGCACTGTCTGAAGCATCTGTGTATAGTATTAACTGTTTGTTTAAGTCTGGATGCGTCAATA
This sequence comes from Cepaea nemoralis, assembly GCA_014155875.1. NCBI lineage: Eukaryota > Metazoa > Mollusca > Gastropoda > Stylommatophora > Helicidae > Cepaea > Cepaea nemoralis. The sequence continues at coordinate 8,864 of JACEFZ010003592.1, forward strand.
GTGGTACCAGTGTTAAGCTGTTTTTTCAAATAGTCGAAGGCTTTTTGACACTCATCATCCCACTTAAACCTGGCGTACTTGGCTGTTAAATTTGTAATTGGTTCAGCTATCCTTGAAAATGCCGGAATAAACCGTCTATAATACGCACATGTTCCTATAAAAGCACGTACTTCCTTAACGTTTGTTGGTGCAGGTAACTCTTTAATAATCTTTATTTTGTTCTGGTCTGGTTTTATACCCTCTCTATTTATAATATACCCTAAATATTTTGTTTCTGTTTTTAAAAATTGGCACTTACTAAGCTTCAACTTCACATCATGCTTTCTTAACCTGTCAAACACTAGTCTAATATGTTTCAAATGATCTTCTACATCTCCTTTGGTATAGACCAATATATCATCAATATAAGCAAGAGCGAACCTTTGCATACCCTCTAGAACTTCATTTATTAAGAGCATATAGTGTGAGGGCGCCGTCTTGACACCAAAAGGCATTCGTAAGAATTCGTACGAGCCCATGTGGGTACAAAAGGCACTTTTCCGTTGCGCGTCCTCTGACATCGGAATACACCAAAACCCTGACCTTGCGTCTAACGTTGTGAAATATGTAGAGCCATTAAGTAGCCCCAAAATATCATCAATTACCGGCAGTGGGTATGCTACATTCTTGGTGATTTTGTTCAACGCCCTGTAGTCACAACAGAAGCGACTGGAACCATCGGGCTTGGCCACTATGACGACCGGAGATGACCATTCTGACTTCGACCTTTTTATTATTCCTGCTTTCAGCATCTCTTCTATTGCCTTTTCCATTATTTCTCTGTTTCTTAATGGAGTTCTGTATGGTTTTTAGACTTATTGGTGGATGATCTCCCGTGTCTATCTCCATCGTAACTGTCCGCGTCTTACCCAATTCCAAATCATTAACCGCAAACACATCTTGATTTTGCTTTATAAACTGTTCTAACACTTCCTTATTTTCCGGCGAAGCTTTTAACTGTGACAGCAACTTCTTGTTCCCTTGTTATTTTGTCTAGTGAATGTATATGGACTTTATTTTCTCCGAATGGATGGATCAATTCATTCATTCCGATTTTCCCTCTTCTTCCGCATCCGCGTCTGTCACTTCTCCTTTCACTAGAAGTTTCCAAATAACTTGTTCCCGACACTTCTGTTCTATTCGTTGCCAATATTTCACTAATGTTATGATCTAACTTTGCTATCACACATCCTCTGTATAACTTGATTTCTCTCCCTGTGTTGTTGATAACCATTACTGGAAAGGTTAAGTGTTTATCCAACTTCATTACTCCATCTGGAACCTCCAAACCAGGCTCATCAATTATTTCTTCTTGTAACTCAGTGATTCTGACTGTGTTTCCTTCCACATAATATGGGTTTCTCTTCAGCTTCGCTTGTATCAAATTAACCGACTGTGGTTTTAATGTCGTTGTCATTTTGACCCTAACTAGTGCTGCTATATGCATATCCTCTTCCATATCTATATATACGTCTCTGAATTTTAACTTATGTAAATCATAAAAAAGTCTTATCCCATTCTTTATCAAAAAATCTCTTCCTATCAACATATTTCTATTTAAACCCTTCACTACATGAAAAAGGTGTCTTATGTTGATCCCTCCTAATTTAAAATTGATCATTGTTTGTCCAACTACTTGTAAATTCTGTCCAGTAACAGAGTGTAAATTATTACTACACTTAAATATTCTACAATTTCTTACTATTTTGTATAAAAAACTTTCTTTTACTACACTAACTTGAGCTCCCGAATCTATTAATGTACGAACTCTATACTTCCCTATTTCTAATATACAGGAGCTATAATCTGTTTTTTCTTCTATAAATTTCTTGACTTCATCCAGTTGAAAATATTCTCTGTTCGACCTATTATACTTGTTATTAACATACTCTCTAACACTTGGGACCCTATTATTTACCCTCCTATCATCGGTCCTGTCTAATAGGTTGGGCGCCAGTTTTCCTGTGTTCTTGTACCTGTAAAGTTCCTGTGTCGATCAACAACATTCCTACTCACCCTATTATTATCATGTCTACCCTGTGTATTTGACTGTATACGCCTGTTATTACAAAAACGAGAAACATGTCCCCGTTGACCACAAACCCAACAGACAATGTTTGTGTTATTTGTGTTTCTTACTGCCTCACTTGTAGGGTATCTCACATTTCTTCTTTCAACATAATCGCTCCTATTTCTACCTTGTAAGGTTTGTATACCGCCTCTCCTATTCCATCCGAATCTTGTTTGTCCTATCTCCATGGGTTCCTCAATTCTGTCGTCTCTATTACTTCCCACTTCTCGTCCTGTTCTTAATCTAAACCTTCGTCTCAAATTTTCCTCTTGCACCGCAATATCCACCGCTTGTGATAACCTCTCAGGGTTATCCCTCATCAGCTTAAGTTTCAAACCATCAGATTTGATGCCATCCACAAAAATCCCTACCAACATCCTTTCCACCTCCTCCCCTCGCACATTCTGTCCTAAGAATGCCTCTTCAGCCAGGTTAATCAACCTATCGCTAAACAACTGTACCGTTTCTCCGTTATTTTGTTTAGCCTGCCTCAACACCGAAAATGCATGTTGCGGATCCGTTATCTCTGCGTATTTCCTGGCGAGATCTTCTTTGAATTGTTCCCATGTCTCATCTACTCTAGCCTCTAACTTCCTCCTTATATGATCTGAGACCGGTTCTGTTGCCGTCTGATAAGCTAGTCTCATTTTCTCTTCTTCCGTTGCTGAAATTAGGTATGCATACTTTTCAATAGAAGTAACCCATTTCTTAAAGTCTTTGGCCTGACCACTAAACTTCAAAATTTCTGTTGCCATTCCCTGTTGGTTGATTACCAAATTCAATTTACCTACCGCTGTTCCAACCCCTGTCAGCACCTGTGCAAGGTTGTCTGGTTCCGTCATGCTGAAAATACTGCAAGAAAGCAAGCAAAGAACAAAAAAAACACACAATTTCAAATTATTTGCTTCTAAAATCTGGTTAATTAATTACCTTATTTATGAATCACCTAAATTTACTAATTTACAACACATAATTCCCCCAGTTCATAAACTGTTCCATTAGTTATTTAGTTCCAGAATCGCACAAATTTCCCTTGGTTAATCCCTAAAGAGCACAAGTTGTAATCAGCATCAATATTCTGTCAGCGTAGAGGGAGGAAAAACCCTGTCTTCAATAAGTCCTGTTTGAAACCAAAAAGTTCGCTATAAATCCTCATACCTGTTTCTAATAATATAATAATGTTTTTAGACTCTGCTCTAACCAAGAATTTATGGCACATCACCGGAGTTACACAGTTACCTTCTTTTATTAGCTGACGGATCTAGTTCCACTAACCAGAGTTCGCATCAAGTGAAACCTAGTCTCGAGTTCAAGTGGCGGAATCCAGAAGCTCAGGTGACGGAGTTCAGAAGCTCAGGTGGCGGAGTTCTCTTCCCTCAGGTAAATTTTGTAGCTGCCAGATACTCTTCTGGTTGGGTCACGTCTCATGGGATGCCTGGATAGATTTCAACCCCTGGTTGGGTCCCTTCCTTGATTCTGAGTGAAGTACATCATCGGCGTCTTGATAGGGGTCGTAGTAATGACGTGGCCCCAAAAATTTATCACAGTTAACCGAAGCCCAGTGATATTTATGTGTTCAAAAAACCCAATCACGAAATTACAAGGCTTTGTCCATTATTACTTGAGCCTAGAAGAGTTCTTGACTTATTTTTCTTCTTTTGTCCGACAGGTTCAGCTTGAAATTCTGGTTTTCTCAAAGTTCTAGGACAGGATGGCTCTTCTCAAAAAAAAACGATAAGTTTCATGCAACGGCTATGAGAAGCCCCTTGTTATTGATAACTTTCAGTGGCTGGCGCTTTAAAATAGAAGCCCTTTCTTTTGAAACTCCAGAGTTCAGATCTCGGCTCCGGAAAACCTTGAAGGCTGAAGTTCAGTTAACGGCCATTATCAATTCGGCCACGGCTCCAGAAAAGCCTCTTGATAAAATTATCTTCTGAGTTTCATCGTACTTCGCGTAGTTAGCCGGACGACTCGATTCAAAATCCTGGTCACGGCACCATAATTACTCCTGTTGTAGTGTTGGAAGGAGTAACAAAACACCAACTGCATAAAACGTTGTTTATTTGTCAAGGTTTACAAGCCGCGTCCTTTCAGCTGGTTTCTTAGATGTTAACTGCCTATAACAACATAATACGTCACGATTGAGCATCTCCCACCCCTTTCAGTCTCAATGCTCAATCGTGCTGTATCGGAGTTTTCCAATAGACCCCAATTATACCTACACTGTTACAGTTTCTGTCTAATATAACCACTCATCTCAATGACTTGAACCTGCAGCTCCAGAGACTGGATCACTTTATCACTTATATGCATGATGCAGTGAAGGCATTTTAAGTGAAGCTGCGTTTATGGGAGACACAAATGCACTAGTGTAACCTGTCTCACTTTTCTTGTTGCCAAGCAATGTTAAACCAAGCCAACGCTGTGGTTTTTCCCAATGCACACTTTGCTGAAAAACTCAGCTTACTTCACGCCGAGTTCGCACGGCACTTTAGTGACTTTGAAGTCACAGAAAAGTAATTTCGAGCTGTTTTGTAATCCATTTGCCATAGATATGGAAACTGCACCTGTAAATTTGTAGATGGAGTTAATAGAGCTGCAGTGTAATGGGACACTAAAGGCAAAGTACGACACTGTGGGGCCTGCACAGTTCACTCGTTTCATTCCTGAAAAGATGCCTCGGCTTCGACTACATGTGGCTCGAACCTTGAGCATGTTTGGTAGCACGTATCTGTGTAAGCAGCTGTTTTCTGTGATGAAGATTAACAGAACATCACACAGGGGTAATCTCACTGATGAACACTTGTAATCCATCATGAGAATCTCAATGACACAAAACATTACTCCCAACATAAACAAACCTGTAGCCAAGAAAAGATGCCAAACATCGTGCTCTGACAAACTGACATAAGAGTGAAAATGTGTTTACCAATTATTTTTTATTATTAAAACGTTTTTTCTGTTTTAATTTATATTAATGTTTAAAAAAGGTTTAATTTTCAGCTTATTGAATGTTTATCCTGTTCGGACTCGCAACCTTACGTGTGATTTGAGTTTTGGCCCACTGATAGATTGAGTTTGACACCCCTGATGTAGATGATGATGTCTGGACATGGATGCTGTTCTACCAGTTACTTTATCTCAGTGTCCACTCATGCAGGCAGCTGACCTCAGTGTAGATGATGATGTCTGGACATGGATGCTGTTCTGCCAGTTACTTTATCTCAGTGTCCACTCATGCAGGCAGCTGACCTCAGTGTAGATGATGATGTCTGGACATGGATGCTGTTCTGCCAGTTACTTTATCTGTGTCTACTCATGCAGGCAGCTGACCTCTGTGTAGATGATGATGTCTGGACATGGATGCTGTTCTGCCAGTTATCTCATCTCAGTGTCCACTCATGCAGGCAGCTGACCTCTGTGTTATTTCCTGCCTCCGTGGCGGAGAGGTTACAAATGCAATTCCTAACCCCGCATCCGAAACACAGTTTTGAGTGATTTGAAAGCAAACTGCCTTGCGTTGGTTTTCATACAATGGTATGAGTGCTGGTTGTTCAAAAAGTAATGGCAAACTACTGAATGTGAACTTGCCAAGACATCACAAACAGCCAAGAAATACTGGGTTTGACTGCGGTGCTCTGTAAAGGATATGCAATTGACTTTACCCATATTAGATATTTTGGCTTAGGTCCTGGTCTGCCCTGCTATGACATTTAGTCTTAGATTGCTACAGCAGCTCTAAAGGCTAGAGCCATACCTGTTAATCAGTCCGCTGCAGTTAGAAACATGAACACTGATCACCGTATTTTGCCGACAGGTAATTTCAGACAGCAGGGCTACTACCAGGATTCACTGACTCTCTTACACAAGTATAAGCCTGCAGCTGATGTTCTGGGCCGTCCCATTTATGGGGGAAGAGTTAATCTGTCCGATGTCGACAAATTTAGAGTTGATCTTATTACAGCAAAGGTTAGTCAGAATTATCTGAACATTTATCATTCACTTATTATTAATTATAGTGTTATTTGTACTATTTTATAATAATATATATATACTATTTATATAAGAAAAGAACAAGGGGAAGGCAGTGAAATAAATATCCGGATGGCTTGGCAACATAGAATGGTTGAGACAAAAACACAGAGCTGATACATGACTCTGGTGGTCATGTGACATGGCGAAACATGGCCGCCCACACTTATCAGCATGATGATACCAGAGTGCTTGATCTGAAAATTCCAATGAGCTGGTGGCAAGGGTAGGGGGTTCAGTTCCTATTCCAGAATATTTTAAGTTGGACTTAAACGTCAACTTCTTGTTCCGGAAACAATGGCAAACTACTGAATGTAAAATTGCCTAGAAAATCAACTTGAGTTTGGGTTTGATTGCCACGTCCTGCAAAGAGCATGCAATTACCATAGTCACATTAAGTGACACAATAACCGCCCCAAATTTATCAGAAATTACTTACAAGTGATTGCAATATTTGAATTTTGCAGGGAAAGTCAAATACACAACTCGTATCAGATTCATTCCAGTATTTCTACAAATATGGAAATCTGTTTAAAGGCTTAAAGCTTTGTTTAAAAGTGAAAGGATCCATTTCATTACACTGGGTTTATCCCATATGGCTTGGTCTCTTTCAGCAGGGTGGCTGGTGATAGCGTCACACAGAGCATGAACTCCATAGCGTCAGTGATGACCCCCAAGAGTCTTCGAGAATATTGCACTTGTGAACTGACAAAGTCTGACAACAAACCCATAACCTTCAGTGCAGTAGGCAGGTGACTCAGCCACTTTGCCATGGAAATCTCAGTTTTGTGATGACATGTGGGGGAATGTTTAGTCAGTCTGAAGCTATGAGATTCAGAAATTTTAGAAATGAGCTATCTCTATTGCTCCCAATTTCCCCTTTACCTTCCTCCCTCTTTTTCATGTACCACTTCTACTCATTTACCTGAGATCTTCACTGACCCACAGATTCTCACGGCTGTGTATATAAGAGTATCAAGATGAAATTCATGTTAGTATCACTGTCTGGGATTCTGAGATAATTAGCAAACATTTGTTTTTCTAATTTTCATTTTCTCATCTTTTTTATTCTTCTCATCCCGTTATTATGCCTTAATGTAGTTACTGGAGGGTCTTCTCCGTGATTATATGTTGTGTTATGTGTATGTATTTGTTTGTTGAAAAAGGCTAGTCGCTGCAATGTCCTCTATTTTTCGTAATTCTGTTCTGTAAAGCTGTGTTATTTTATGTTGTGTTATTTTATGTTGTTTACATATTCATAGCTTTACCACAGTTCAGCTAATTTGATTCATATAGATTCATGGAACTATGTGTGTAGAATCATGGAACTATGTGTATAGAATCATGGAACTATGCATATAGAATCATGGAACTATGTATAGAATCATGGAACTATGCGTATATAATCATGGAACTATGAGTATATAATCATGGAACTATGTGTATAGAATCATGGAACTATGTATAGAATCATGGAACTATGTGTATAGAATCATGGAACTATGTGTATAGAATCATGGAACTATGCATATATAATCATGGAACTATGTGTATAGAATTATGGAACTATGTGTATAGCATCATGGAACTATGTGTGTATATCATAGAACTATGCGTAAAGAATCATGGAACTATGCATATATCATCGTGGAACTATGTACAGAATCATGGAACTATGTGTATAGAATCATGGAACCCGGGAAGGTTAACCTGGTCAACAAATGCCTGCAGAAGTCGGATGTGTCGGCCTAACGGCGCAAGAACGCAGCTCTGCTGTAAACAGGCACAACACAATCACATCCGGAAAAAAAAAATCGGATGAACGCAGAAGAAAAAGAAGAATCCTGGAACTATGCGTATATCATCTAGGAACTATGTGTATGGAATCATGGAACTAAGTGTATATCATCATGGAACTATGCATATTATCATGGAACTATGCATATATCATCATGGAACTATGTATAGAATCATGGAACTATGTGTATATCATCATGGAACTATGTGTATATCATCATGGAACTATGTATAGAATAATGGAACTATGTGTATATCATCATGGAACTATGTGTTTAGAATCATGGAACTATTTGTATATCATCATGGAACTATGTGTATATCATTATGGAACTATGCATATATCATAATGGAACAAAGTGTATAGAATCATGGAACTATGCGTATAGAATCATGGAACTATGTATAGAATCATGAAACTATGTATATCATCATGGAACTATGTGTTTAGAATCATGGAATTATTTGTATATCATCATGGAACTATGTGTATATCATCATGGAACTATGTATATATCATCATGGAACTATGTGTTTATCATCATGAAACTATGCATATAGAATCATGGAACTATGTATAGAATCATGGAACAATGTGTATAGAATCATGAAACTGTGTATATCATCATGGAACTATGCATATATAATCATGGAACTATGTGTATATCATCATGGAACTATGTGTATATCATCATGGAACTATATGTATAGAATCATGGAACTATGCGTATATCATCATGGAACTATGTATAGAATCGTGGAATTATGTATAGAATCATGGAACCTCCCCCGATGTGTCTCCACCTTGCCGTGGTGGGGGAGCTTGCGTGTCCCATCGACCCCATGTGCTTGCCGATGGGTGAAAAACTACATATCGGACAGCATATGGGATAGGGACCAGACTAAGAGAGACACAACCTGCTGCTCTGCAGGTGAGACTGAGGATAGCAGTCCAAAATTTAAATCAGGCGCACGAAGGCAGAAGTTCTTGGTCCGGACAAAACACTAAAGGCTCCCTGTCGAGGGCTGTGGCTGAACGCCTCTAAGCCACAAACCCTCGGACCTGAGAGCCGGGCCGATAGCCACCTCTCGAAAAATAAAGGCGTGATACTGAGCAAGCTACATGCTCAGGTCTGATAGAAGTTCGAAGGCTCTCAGCTGGGGGATATGAGAGATTCCCGGATGAGAGGCCAGGCCGTTTCTCGTTCACCGCTGCACGAAGGTAAGGTGCTGATCCGGCAGCACAAGTAGCCTACCTCGTGAGCGAGTACAAAAAGTCAAAAAGTGCCCCAGTCGAAGAAAGTGGCTGCGAAAACTGTATCTAACTCATAGAGAGTGTAGACAAAAGTGGAAGAACGTCTCAATGACGCAAAATGGAACGCACGGCGAGCGAACCTATTGCGTGGTCCGAAGTCAAAAGCGTGGGTGTCGCTTGCAGTCTGACCGTCCCTGGTGTGTGCTTGAGCGATCAGTGGCAAACGAGTTGCCCAACACATGGAAGTGAGGAACTAAAGCAGCCATGAGCAGGACGTGGCAACTCCTCGGGTGAGCCCAGTCACAGAGCAATATGTGCCGGCTCTGCAATTATGGAAGCCTCCTTGGATAGCGAGGGAATGCTCATGGTCTGCCCCTGCCTTCCCTTGAGGGCCGACCACGATGTCGTTTATCGTTCTATCTTGACCAGCTGAGATGTTAGCGACATCACAACAGTCCAACGTGCCTCGAAACCAGAGGATGGCTAACCTCATTAAAAAATGCCCGCTGGAAGTCGGAAGTGTCGTCCTACGGGTGGCAAACTAAAAATTGACACTACGCAATTACGTCCGAGTGAAATGTCTCGTCCGAATGTCTCTCGTGCTAGGAACAGCTCTGACTACCTAGTTTCCGAATGCCGCTCTTGTTCGGAACAGCTCTGACTGGGTAGTTTTCCGAATGTCTGTTGAGCCTGGAAAAGCTCTGATGGGCGCAACGACAAGCACATGTCCGAAAACTCGCTGAGTGGATGCCGTCTGCAAACCTGTCTGGTTTGTGCGGGAATGACCCGGGGAAACGAAATGACCAATATATTGAAGTGAGGATTTAAAGCAGCCATGAGCAGGACGTGACGATCTCCCTCGGTGAGCCCAGATCCAGGGCGTTATGTGGCGGCCCTGCAACTATGGAAGCAACCTTGGATGGCGGAAAATGCTATGGACTGTCCCTGCCTTCCTTTGAGGGATGACCGTTGTCTTCGACCGTTCCACCTTGGCCAGCATGGTTGCAGATGGCGCCACAAAAGTGAGAGTCTCCCAGGAATGCTACCTGGTCAAAAATGCACGCTAAAGTCGATGTGTTGGCCTACGGGTTTCGGCCCAAGGGCGCATAACAGACACACCGCAATCACATCTGAAAAAACACTCCGGATGAACGAAAAGAAGAAGAAGAAGAAGAATCATGGAACTATGTGTATATCATCATGGAACTATGTGTATAGAATCATGGAACTATGTGTATAGAATCATGGAACTATGTGTATGGAATCATGGAACTATGTATAGAATCATGGAACTATGTGTATATCATCATGGAACTATGTGTATATCATCATGGAACTATGTATAGAATCATAGAACTATGTGTATAGAATCATGGAACTGTGTGTATAGAATCATGGAACTATGTGTATATCATCATGTAACTATGTGTATATCATCATTGAACTGTGTGTGTATCATCATGGAACTGTGTGTATATCATCATGGAACTGTGCGTATATCATCATGGACCTATGTGTATATCATCATGGAACTATGCGTACATCATCATGGAACTATGTGTATATCATCATGGAACTATGTATAGAATAATGGAACTATGTGTATATCATCATGGAACTATGTGTTTAGAATCATGGAACTATGTATAGAATCATGGAACTATGTGTATAGAATCATGGAACTATGTGTATAGAATCATGGAACTATGTGTATAGAATCATGGAACTGTGTGTATAGAATCATGGAACTGTGTGTATAGAATCATGGAAATATGTGATAGATTCATGGAACTATGTGTATATCATCATGGAACTATGTGTATATCATCAAGGAACTATATGTATAGAATCATGGAACTATGTATAGAATCACGGAACTATGCGTATATCATCATGGAACTATGTATAGAATCGTGGAACTATGTATAGAATCATGGAACTATGTGTATATCATCATGGAACTATCTGTATAGAATCATGGAACTATGTGTATGGAATCATGGAACTATGTATAGAATCATGGAACTATGTGTATATCATCATGGAACTATGTGTATAGAATCATGGAACTGTGTATAGAATCATGGAACTATGTGTATATCATCATGTAACTATGTGTATAGAATCATGGAACTATGTATAGAATCATAGAACTATGTGTATAGAATCATGGAACTATGTGTATAGAATCATGGAACTATGTGTATATCATCATGGAACTATGTGTATAGAATCATGGAACTGTGTGTATAGAATCATGGAACTATGTGTATATCATCATGGAACTATGTGTATATCATCATTGAACTGTGTGTATATCATCATGGAACTGTGTGTATATCATCATGGAACTGTGTGTATATCATCATGGAACTGTGTGTATATCATCATGGAACTATGTGTATATCATCATGGAACTGTGTGTATATCATCATGGAACTATGTGTATAGAATCATTGAACTGTGTGCATATCATCATGGAACTGTGTGTATATCATCATGGAACTGTGTGTATAGAATCATGGAACTATGCGTACATCATCATGGAACTATGTGTAGAATAATGGAACTATGTGTATATCATCATGGAACTATGTGTTTAGAATCATGGAACTATGTGTACATCATCATGGAACTATGTGTATAGAATCATGGAACTATGTGTATAGAATCATGGAACTATGTATAGAATCATGGAACTATGTGTAGAATCATGGAACTATGTGTATATCATCATGGAATTATGCGTATATCATCATGGAACTATGCGTATATCATCATGGAATTATGCGTATATCATCATGGAACTATGCGTATATCATCATGGAATTATGTGTATATCATCATGGAACTATGCGTATATCATGGAACTATGCGTATATCATCATGGAATTATGTGTATATCATCATGGAACTATGCATATATCATCATGGAATTATGTGTATATCATCATGGAACTATGCGTATATCATCATGGAACTATGTGTATAGAATCATGGAACTATGTATAGAATCATAGAATTATGTATAGAATAATGGAGCTATCACTGGTGTGTATAAAGATGTACAACTGTTGTATTCTTGCAGCTGAGTGTTCCACTGACAGGATCTAAAGGCAAGGGTGTCCTCCACGTCTTGGCCAGCCGAGAGAAACTCGGAGACAAGTACGTGCAGTTTCTTTCTGGTTTACTGCTATGACTTATCCTAGTGTAAGAAAATGCAACCTAAAGACTAAATGTCATGGCAGGGCAGACCAGGCCCTAAGCCTTGTTTGACAGCTGGTCTAGGATCGAAGCTTCGACAGGTGGACAATTATAGTGTTGCTTTGCTGATCCAGTAGCTTCTGCTGTTCTAGATGTATTTGTGTTACCTTTCCTCTGGAGTAAACTAGGCAGGCCGAGAGGGGGGGTCATGCTGCATGGACAACACATGGTCTCTACAATTCAGCTGAGACTTTGTGCTATGGAAAGGTATAACTCCATCCCTGGTCCCCACTCTGGGTTGTAGTTTGCCTTGTTTGAAGCACAATGTAACAAACTATTGTCTGTCAATATGACCAGGTGCCAATATAACAATAATGTAGGACTAACTTCAGTACACTCAAGGGCACATTAGCAAAGTGTGCTTATAATGTCATGAATGGAGGTCAGTATGGCTGAATGGATAAGCTCGTTTGTTCTTAAACATCCGGTGTGAAGATGCTGAGATAGTTGGTTCAACTCCTACACTGGTCAGTTGGACCAAAATATTGACTTCACATCCTTGACTTGGGGGACATAAATTACAAGTACCTCTGAAGTCTGAGTGGGTTCGCTTGATAGCATAGCAAGGGTCACTGGTAATCAATCAATCAATCAGGTGCCATTTCGACAATGAAGGTTGGCTGCAATGGATCTCCAACACTGTCTGTCTCTTGCCCTAACTGTACATTCTGTCAGATTGATGTTCGTCCATCTCTTGATGTTATCTTCCCACTTGTATCGTGAAAGCTAATCCACATGCAGAATTCAGTTTAGTGCTACTAGTAGTACCATGTATGAACTACGCTTGAGCGTAAAGCGAGCGAGCGTGCACACACAACAAATTTCATGTATATGGTTGGGTGCAAGTTCGATGCCTAATCTGATCATCTGTGAAGGTGAGGACAAGACCGGCCACCTATTGCTCCATACATTCAGGCCTCCAAAATGTGATGCACTACCACATCACAATCCCGTAGCAGGAAACTGCTTCAGGACTAATTTAAAAAAAAAAAAAAAAAGCATACAGTTGTGGAGGTGGTGTTTTTTAGTATACTCTGACAAATGTAAAATGTAAAAGAACACATGATGCGATGGGTGGGACTCACAGGGACAAGGCCACATCACATCATACTTTGTGTGGTACTGGTAGAGTTAAACTGCTCAGTTTGTTTATCTGTGACACTTTCTGTTAAACCACAGTTATGTTACCATTAAACCACATTTCTGTTACTGTTAAACCACATTTCTGTTACTTCAAAGTATGTTATTGTTGGTTTATTTACGAGGGGGCTTCAAATAAAAACCTTAAAAGTGTGATAGAAATTACAATAACTATGTCTTGTAACTTGTCAATATTGTTGTTAAAGGTGTCAAGAGTGTAAAGCATGTTATATCAAGATGTAGACAAACACAGTGACATCATAAGGGCAGTTTAAAGCTGGCCACACCACTTCTGACATGCACCAAAGAGAAACAGCGTACTGTTATCCATTCTTTGATCAGTGAAGGGGTGAAACATATAGAAATTCATCGGTGAATAAAGGTCAAGTATGATGATGCATGCCTGTCAATCCAGCTTTTTTGGTCAGATCAAGAGGTACAGCAATTGGTGCATGAGTGGTTACACACACGACCAAGAGAATTTTTTTTCTACAGGAATCCAAGCACTTTATCGGTGCTGGAGGACTTCCTTTGAATGCAGTGGTGACTACATCGGAAAATAATACATTTGTTCTTTAATTTTTTAGAATATATTCACACACCCAAATAAAAACATTTAAGGTTTTCATTTGAAGCCCCTTTATATTATTCAGAATTCATAGATCCACTTTCATTAGTTCTATGTCACATTTAAGAACTCTTCATGTGACCTGAAATAGTACATCTTTTGCATATGCAGTTGCCATTTTATTTGTATTGTTTTGCTTCTCCAGTTATGTCCCTTAGTTAAGGGGTACATCTTCCAACTGAAATTATCCTTGCATATAATTATTGGACATTCTGGGCGTGCCTGAAATTAGTATCGATGACTTGACACCTGAAATTACAACTGCTGATTTAATGCCTGAAATTAGCACTGCTGACTTAATGCCTGAAATTAGTACCACTGATTTAACGCCTGAAATTAGTATCGCTGATTTAACGCCTGAAATTAGTACAGCTGATTAAATGCCTGAAATTAGTACTGCTGATTTAATGCCTGAAATTTGTACTGCTGATTTAATGCCAAAACAGTGAAAACGAAGAGAATACGCTAAGATAAACAAAGAAACAAAAGATAAATGTGGGAAGGCAAAAGAAAGTTGGTTAAACGAGCAATGCAAAATAATTGAATTAAATGTCATTAAAGATACAAAAAATATGCACAGACAAATCAGTGAACTCACGAGAAGAAAAATAAGAATAAATACAGGGTGTTTGAAATCAAAAACAGGAAAGATATTATTGGAGGAATACACCAGCAAAATTGCAGCTATTGAGACACCAGGTGTGGGTAGAATCTTGACATTTGCAGATGATGTGCTGGTGTACAGACAGAGCAGAGACAGGGCCATTTTGGCGAAAGACTTACAGTTAGCGGTAAACAGGGTAGCGGAGTGGTGCAGGGACGCAGGGGCCATTATACACCCAGACAAGGCATCGGTTGTGTGGTACTTCGTGGACAACCGGATCGTGAAGGCAGATGTCCCAGGTATTATGTTGAATGGATGTCCTCTTAGTCAAGAGAGTAAATTAAAGTACTTGGGTATCACCTTTGACAGGTGTTTGTCTTTTAAGGATGTAGAGGCCTTGGTGGTGAAGGCTGGTAGGGGACTTAATGCATTGAGGGCTATGGCAGCAACCGGGGTAGATCAGAGGATGCTGTACAGGCTCTTTCAGCAGTTAATAATTTCTGTCATTGAGTAAGGTGTGGGGCTGCTGACAGTATCAAAGAGCCAGCTTGAAAGGTTGGAGCGCATACAGAATGCTGTCATGCGGTTAATCCTGGGGTGCACAAAGGACACACCAATTATATGCATGAGGCATATCCTGGCACTACCAACAATGACGGATAGGCATAGGGTCATTCAGGCCAAATGGTACCTGAGAGTTGCCGCAGATAGGGATCACCCGCTGCATGCAGCAATGGATATGGTCAAGGGTCATAGAAGACGAGGCAGGTCCTGGAAGGCACAGGCGGAACTTTCTATACATCAGCTGTGTGATCTAGAGACCATCAATCGTGAAAGAGAGTGGGTTGAAGGTTTGGAAGACATCACAGTCTGGCACAATGTAATAATAACACTAGGTCGTGAGTGCAGAGAATGGGCAGTGGGCTGCACTGAGTTTGAAGAGCAACAGCTGATCCAGAGCAACACACATCAAGGTGACATAGTCATCTACACCGATGGGTCAATGGTGAGAAACAGACGTTGTGGCTGGGGCTTTATTGCAAAGGCTAATGGACGAGTCTTGAAAAAGGAGAGTCTGGCATATGAGACTACGACCTCCAGCATGAGAATGGAGATGGAGGCAGTAATAGCGGCATTCCTGTGGCTAGAGGAGACCACTGCAACACACGTATTCAATACGGATTCAAAGAGTATGCTTAGTAAGGCGGAGAAATGAATGTTTCGTGTGGAATGGCTCTCGTTGCTTCAGAGGTCACAGATTGTGAGAATTGTATGGATATTTTGCCTTGGCAAAATACGGGGGTACGGGGGAATGAATAGGCTGATAGGCTAGCAGGGAATGCACCTCTTGGTGGTAGTTTGTCTGTGGACAAGGGGGAGGTGGTTGTGCATTTGTGGGAACAGGTGGAGAAGGCGGAGGAACAGATTGAGAACCCATATGTGGAAAGAATGAGATTGCGGAGGATCAGCAAGGGTTCTGGAAGAATCTCAAAACTGAGAGGGAAGACCAGGAGAACTTTTAATCAGATAGCGGTGGGAACGATTAGTACTATGACTCTTCGCTGGCTGTTGAATGAGGGGACGGAGCACATATGGGAATGTCCTGAGTGCATTGATGTCGGTTCTTAACTCAACTGTTGGAGGAAGGTGCTATAATGAAGAGGTGGAATGAGTATATAAGAGAATTATTTGATGGAGAAAGGGAAGAAGTAACAGAAGAAAGTAACTTAGAAGGTCCACATATTCTAAAAGAAGCCGCTGACGCTATGAAACATATGAAGAAAGGAAAAACAGCTGGGCCAGATGAAATCACAATAGAAGAATTAGAAGTATTGAGAGAATTTGGAGTAGATATATTAACCAAAATGTTGAATGATATTTACAGCAGTGGATATTTACCCAGTGATATGCTGAAATCTGTATTTATAGTTATACCAAAAAGACCAGGAGCAATTGAATGTGAAGATTTTCGTACAATTAACCTCATAAATCATATCACTAAACTTCTACTCAGAATCATAATGAGAAGAACCAGAAAGAAAATAAAAATGGAAATTAGTGAAAAACAGTGGATTTGTGGAGGGAAAGGGCACAAACAATGCAATATATACATTACGGTCAGTAGAGAAACAGAAAGACATGTTTGTGCTTCATAGATTATTCTAAGGCTTTTGATAAAGTAAAACGTGATGAATTGATTAAAATGTTGGAAGATATCAACATTGACTGGAAAGATTTAAGAATAATAAAGAATATTTACTGGAACCAAGTAGTAGCAATTAAAATGGGAAATAAAGAGGGTAGTTGCAAACAGATAAAGCTAGGAGTACGACAGGGCTGTGTCTTGTCATCAGATCTTTTCCCCTGTATAGCGAAGTAATAATGAGAGAGATCAAAGAGATGCCAGGAATACTAGTTGGAGGTTATAATATAAATAATATATGCTATGCAGATGACACAGTATTGTTTAGTTTAATTTAGTTTAGTCGTTGGATCAACATCACGGCACACGGTTTAACCCATAAGTGCTCCGTTTCCAGAGACCAGAGGAAATTTTATTACTGGAAGTCGACATGGATTTTTAAAATAAATCCCGGTCCTCACCGGGGTCTGAACCCGGTGACCTCCAGCACTCGAGGCGGACACCATACCTCGAGACCACTCAGTCCCCCCACATGACACAGTATTGGTGGCGGATAAATCAACAGACCTACAACAATTGTTGGACACTGTAGTAACAGAGATTGCAAGGAAAGGACTCTCCTTGAATATCAAGAAAACAGTAACAATGGTGATATCAAAGAAAATGGTGACACCAAAATGTGACACAGAAATAGAAGGAAAAATTCTTAACTAAGTAGATAATTTTAGATACCTAGGGGCATTTATAGCATCAGATGGAAGATGTACAACTGAGATTAGGAGCAGAATAGGGCAAGCAAATGCCGCATTTCAGAAAATGAAGAGTATCTTATGTAATAAGTCATTATCACTGAATGTAAGAAAGAGAGTGCTTGGACTGCCAGAGTAACTAACAACGACTGCCTGAAACAGGCTAATGAAACTAGAACATTATATACAACAATAAGAAAGAGACAAACATCTTTCTTCGGTCATGTGATGAGAATAGAGGCATTGGAGAACATTGTGACAACTGGAAAGATCGAGGGGAAGAGAGGCAGAGGCAGACCAAGAGAAATGATGCTGGATGGATTGAGACGATGGCATGGAGGAATATCAGTAGCAGAGTTGATCCAGAAAACAAAAGACCGAGATCTGTGGAGAGCTATGAACGCCTACACCAGCTGGCAGGGCACTTGATGATGATGATGATGATATGCCTGAAATTAGTACTGCTGATTTAATGCCTGAAATTAGTACTGCTCATTTAACGCCTGAAATTAGTACTGCCGATTTAATGCCTGAAATTAGCATAGCTGACTTAAGACCTTAAATCGAACCCACAACCTTTGGAGCCCAAGTTAAACGGATTGACCACTTTGCCACGAAGAAAAATGCCCGGGCCGCGAACCTTCGGTTCACGAGTTAAATTTTTCGGAGACTCCTGTGGGTCATCGCTAGAGCTACGGAGTTCGTGCTTTGTGCGACGCTTTCCGCGCTGCGGAAAGAGACTGAGCCATATAGGATAAAAACTGGTGCAATGAAGTCGACCCTGTCGACTTTTAAGCAACTTTTTTTTAAAGACCTTAAATTAGTACCATTGACTTAAGACCTACAATTAGTACCATTGACTTAAGTTGATTCATTTGTTTGTTCTTGTGCAGGTGGGAAATAGACCTCTTAGATCTGGAGATTCTTGACAGCAAGCAAAGGTGGACGTTTTATGACAGGACACACAGCCAGGCCAGTGTGTCACAGGCTTCAGAAACCCACACAGACAAGACATAGCTACATTTATATGTTCTATGCTCACACACTACAAATGACATCTTGCCCAATGACACTCTTTTTCGCGGACACTGACCTAAACCTACTTTGCTCGCTCACAAGCGTCATCATCATGTGCCATGCTGATAGGCAAGGGTGATCATGGTTTCCCATCACACATGATCTCCAGAATCTTAGATCAGCTCTGCCGCCTTGTCCCCATTAAGCCATGTGGCTGAGCCATCTAGATATTTATCTCTTTGTCTTCCCCCTGCACTTTTCCCATCATGTTTTCCAGTTTATTTCTCGTAATGTGCCCAAAACTCGTGACTGCATACATCTAAAAACTGTAATAAATGTATGGCCTTCATTTGTTTCTTTAAGGACTGTCTTATTCAGTTTTCTGTCCATCCATGATAATCTGTCCATTTTCAGTAAACATCACATGGCCTGATTCATTGAACTTACCCACACAAGTGGTTCAATTATAAAGATATCAGTCTCCTTCAACTACTGAGCATATTCTTGCCAAGAAATCAACAATCAGCTGAAAGATGCTGATGTTGACAGCGATGTCCTGTAAAGGATATGCAAACGTTTTAATTTTAGTCTCCTTCAGCCACACAAGGCTGTGGGTTGATGAGCCCTGTGATCCGGAAGCTTCCAACTGCACACTGGCATTCTTTCCAGCGAGTTCTTTCCTCTGTGTTGTGTTGAGTGGAGCTGGAGCATCTTCACCATGGCTCAAGCATGGGCCAGTCTGTGTGAGGAACAAGCTGTTGCCTGTGATCTTCATCAGACTCTACCCCTCGACATCGCCGACAGATCTAAAGGAATGACAGCTGCCAGTACCGTTTAGCATCAATGATATCATAGCAGTTTGCCCAAAAGTGTCCTTCCTCTGCTTCTTCTTTCGGTCACTTGAAATTTGTCTATAACTGCAATGTTGTCTCTTGTATGAATTTAACTGTCTTTTTTTAGTTCACTCAATTGTCTAAAGTCTTTCTTCCACTGTTGTCTCTCTAGGCCTATGTCATTGTTTGGGCAGTCTTGGGAGTATGTGATCTGCTGCCAATCCACATTTGCACATGGCTGATTCATGATTCTTGAATTTTTCCATAATCTATAGTATCCTGTTCTGAGGAGCAGGATAATGATAATGTTGCCAGAACAATGTTGAGATTAACACAAGACTGGCCTAGCGGCCACATCTCCAGATATTTCCTCAGGGTTTACTCCTGAAGCCTTTCCCATACATGGCAACCTACAGCAGGGGTCTGAACTCAAAGGTCGGCTTCCCCCAGGTGTGCTGGCTGAGAAATTAATAGGCTCAAACATTAGGCCTCCAGCCAAAATATATCCTGCACTGACCAGATGACCACACTGGGCATAATAATAGAGCAAAGCATTCAACTGGACTCACCACTTTATGTAGAATTTGTGGACTATGAAATGACTTTGATAGGGAATATCTTTGGAAACTGATCAGACATTATGGGTTCCTATTTAAAATCATATTTAATAAAGGCAGTATATAGGTGCAGAGTTCTGCATGAGGGAAAGCTACCTGAGGCAATCAAAATAGTAACAGGATTGAGACAGGGATGCTTTTTGTCACCAGTATTATGTCTACTGACTACAGACTGGGTTATGTCTACTGACTGCAGGCTGGGTTATGTCTACTGACTATAGATTGGGTTATGTCTACTGACTACAGACTGGGTTGTCTCCTGGCTATAGATTGGGTTATGTTTACTGTTTACAGACTGGTTATGTCTACTGACTACAGGCTGGGTTATGTCTGCAGACTACAGGTTGGGTTATGTCTGCAGACTACAGACTGGGTTATGTGTAGCGACTACAGGCTGGGTTATGTCTACTGACTACAGGCTGGGTTATGTCTACTGACTACAGGCTGGGTTATGTCTACTGACTACAGGCTGGGTTATGTCTACTGACTACAGACTGCGTTATGTCTACTGACTATAGATTGGGTTATGTCTAATGACTACAGACTGGGTTATGTCTACTGACTACAGGCTGCGCTATGTCTACTGACTATAGATTGGGTTATGTCTACTGACTACAGACTGGGTTATGTCTACTGACTACAGGCTGGGTTATGTCTACTGACTACAGACTGGGTAAGTCTAATGACTACAGACTGGGTTATGTCTACTGACTACAGACTGGGTTGTGTCTACTGACTACAGACTGGGTTATGTCTACTGACTACAGACTGGGTTGTGTCTACTGACTACAGACTGGGTTATGTCTACTGACTACAGACTGGGTTATGTCTACTGACTACAGACTGGGTTATGTCTACTGACTACAGACTGGGTTGTGTCTATTGAGTAAGACTTTGAAAGGTTCAGAGTATATGTCCTAATGGGCGATAAAGCATGACAGAAGAAGATGTGCTACCAGTGAAGGCTGACTAATTTCACCACTTCTCCTGGTAGTACAGTTCTTCCATGCACAAAACAGAGTTGCTTGTGACGGCCAGGAGATGTTGGACAAGAAGCTCTTGATTTTGCTGTGTTTAAAAAAAGTTAGTTGCATATCCATTATAGGACATAGCAGTCAACCCCAGCATTTTGTGGTTGTTTGTGATTTCTTGGCAAGTTTACGTTCAGTAGCTTGCCATTGCTTTCTGAACAGCCAGCATTCGTACCATTTTATGAAAATCAATGCAAGACGGTCTGCTACCAAATTGCCCGCAGCTATGTTTTGAACGCAGTAGGTGGGATTACTATTTGTGTCCCTAACCACTTTGCCACAGAGTTGATTGTGCTCTGTTAGGAACATCTATTAGTGACATTTACAACATCCGCCTCTGACAACCTTTTTCTTGTAGAACTTGGTCATTGGTTTTTCTGTCTGTCCATGGTATTCTTTGCATTTTCCTCAGAAACCACATTTCCACAGCCATCAGATGTTTTTCAGCCTGTTTGCTCATTGTCCACACTTCACGCCCATACAAAAGGCTCTATGTAATACTTCAACACTCTTTTTCTCATTGCAAATGACATCTTTTTATTGGTCTATATGTTTTCCATCTTGCAAAAGGCTACCTTCGTCATGGTGATTCTTGTTTTAATCTCTTCAAGGCATCAATCAGATGTTATGACTGTTCCAAGATAATTGTACCGATTCACTTGTTTAAGAATATTCCCATTTACTTGTATGAGCTGAAGTCAATAAGTAAATCAGAAATGGCTGTAGAAAAATAACTAAATATGATAACAACTTGAAACAAGTTTATTTTTATACATACATTGTCCCTTTATTTCTCAACATAATTTCCACCAACATTTATGCACTTATCCCATCATTTTATCAGTCCTCCCAAACCGGCTGTTAGAACTGCGTGCTCTGTTTCTAAACCACATTTTCATTTCACATTCAACTTCGACGTCATTTGCGAAATGTCTCTCGCCAAGGTGGGTTTTCAGTGGACCAAAAAGGTGGAAATCGCTAGGGGCTAAGTTGGGGCTGTAAGTGGATGTTCCAGATCTTCCCACCTTAGTTGGTTAATTTTCTCCTGAGTTAATCAAGCCGTATGTGGTCTGGCATTGTCGTGAAGAAGCAACACTCCTCTAGTCAGCAGTCCTGGACTGTTTTCTTCGAATTGCATCATGAAGCACCGCTTTACAGGGCCAAACATTTGTCAGCATAAACAGGAAGCATTTCCTTATGAATGTCCTTTGCAGGCAGTCCTTTTGCCCACAAAAAACGCACAACAGTACTTTGCGCTTTGGTTGTACACTCCATAAGTACAGTCACCATTTTGTTTATGCGCTGCGCATGCATGAGACACCTAGCACCACCTGATGAATGGGAATATAAAGTTTGATGTTGCTGTCACCTAATGACACCTGTAGATAACACCAACTACATTTACCTGCCTTCCCACAGAGCTGTGTGACTTACTTATTGACTCGCCCTCATATAATTACATTGTGGTATTTTCTTCTTCCTAGTGACGACCATAATCTGTGTCTTCTTACAATTTAATTCTGATCCTAGTTGTTCACTGCTGTGCAACAACCGTATCTACTAAATGTTGCAGAATCCTGTTCATTGTCTGCAATCAATACTGTATCATCCACATCTAATGTTATTGATGTGTTGTCCTGCAATGATGATTCCTTTCATATCTTCTACATGTCTGAAAATATTTTCACTGTACAGGAAAAAAAAAAAGATATGGAGACATTACACATCCCCATCTCACACCTCTCTTAATGGGCTGATATTGACCTATTCATTATCAATCCTTATGGCAGCTTGTTGTTCGCATTATATGTTTTTTTTTACAAGTCTAAGGTCTTTCCCATCAATTTGTAGATTTACAAGCATCTTTATTATGTTGACATGTCTTATTTTATCAAAAGCCTTTGTGACTTTGAGAACTTGGTGACAGCTGGTAAGATCGAGGGGAAGAGAACAAGGGGAAGGCAGAGAAATAAATACTTGGATGGCTTGGCCACGACTCTGGTGATGGATTGAGGTAGCAAAACATGGCACATGATGGTGATGATGACGACAGTCCTTTAAACCCATTATTCCATTTGAATCACCACCACATGCACACCATCCCCCACTGTGTAGTGTTTTGTACAGAGACCAGTTATTATCTCTATGTTACTGTTGATCAGTTTTAAACAGGTAATAAAATTAGTAAAATGATGTGTTAGAAGAGTTGTGTTCAGTTAAAGACATCCCCCAACTTACCACTTCAACTGCTTTGGTTATTGTTTTTCTGACTTTCCCTGCCTTGAGGGATTTAAATATAAGGTGCTAGTCCCATATTTGTATAGACCAATCAGCACACAGCACGTCATGTGGTTATTTTCTCCCTGACCACTTCCTGGTGCTGGGTCAACCTGGGGAGTCAGGTAAATGTTTTTAAAGCAATCCCTTCCTTGTGGATTCAAACGGTGCCCACCGGCATGCAAGCTAATGTCCTACCGGGACTGCCCATCTTTGGTTGGATGTTAGAAATTTTAATAACACATTGTAGGCAAAAATGAAGACAATCGGACTAGTAAATATTTTAATAAGGACACACTGAATCTTGAAAGAAAGACATACAATCGGACTAATAATTATTTAAATAAATACATACTGAATCATGACAAAAAGACATTTACAGTGAGACTTGTAAATATTTTAATAAGGACATACTGAATATTGAATGAAAGACATACTGTCGGACTAGTAAATATTAATATAGGACATACTGAATCTTAAATGAAAGACATATAATTGGACTAGTAAATATTTTAATGACATACTGAATCTTCAATGAAAGACATATAATTGGACTAGTAAATAGTTTAATAAGGACATACTGAATCTTGAAAGATACAGTTGGACTATAGTGTGGTTTTTTTTGTTGCCTCAATATAAAATTCAATATCTCAGTAACCAACTGAGGGAAAATGATGAGATTTAGTATATAACCTTATCATTATGTCCACCCAACAAAAAAAATTTTGTTCTGGAGATTGTACAGCAGATTTCAATTTTTGCTTATATGCGGTATATATTTTACGCCCCCCCCCCTCATTAATGCCTTAATTTTAAGAGTATTACAGCTCCAGCAAGACATATTCGCCCTATTTTTAAAATTGTCTGGCTGTCTTTCGTTTTTGCACAGACTGAGTGTTATAGAACTGTGGGTTCTTTCATGAAACGTGATTATATAAATAAACTAGCTGGCTCGGCCCAGCTCCAGGCGGGGATCGATCGATCGATCTATTTATCTAATCTACCTATCTACCTGCCTGCCTGCTGACCGACCGACCGACCTACCAATATCTATCTACCTACCTACCTGCCAACCGACCAATATCTAGCTAGTTATCTATCTATCTATCTATCTAATCTGTCTGTCTGCCGGCCGACCAAAACCGACCGACCTACCAATATCTATCTATCTATCTATTGAAACCGACCAATAGATAGATATCTATCTATCGATCTACCTATCTATCTAATCTGTCTGTCTGCCTGCCTGCCAACTGACCGACCGACCGATATCTATCTATCTATCTATCTATCTATTGAAACCGACCAATAGATAGATATCTATCTATCGATCTACCTATCTATCTAATCTGTCTGTCTGCCTGCCTGCCAACCGACCGACCGACCCACCGATATCTATCTATCTGTCTGTCGGCCGGCCGGCCCGCCGACCGACCGACCCAGTCAGTCAGCCACCCACCCACCTACCTTTCAGCCTACCTACCTACCTTTCTGTATGTCTGTCCGTGCTATTAAATATTGATAAAAGTTACTGGAAAAAACGTCAGGACCATGTGGTGAAAGAGGAAGAGGACTATGGAGAAAGGATGGATTCTTTCATTGCACCGACTCCCATACGAATCCGGATACGCCTTTGTGTGTCATCAGAATTTGCAGGTCCCCATTACCGTAAAAATAACTTTGTTAGCGAGAAATCACTAGTTGTTGAGCAAAACATAAAAGGATTGTCGCCGCTTTCAATGATTTAAGTTGTTTTTGGACCTATCAAAGACATATTCCTTGGGTGGGGGTAAATATAAGACGGCTGGAAAAATTTCATAACGATGCAACAGACAGTTTTCAAAATAATTGATCGTGAATGAAGGCAAACAAATGTGGACATACTATACTAGATATTTTAATGAGGACAGTTGGACTAGTAAATATTTTAATAAGGGCGTACTGAATCTTGAAAGAAGACATTAATAAACGTTTAATAAGAACACTTTGAAGGTCAATAGAAAAGGAAGACATTAATCAGATTAGTAAATGCCATGAACACAGTGAAGCTTTTCTACAGGAATCCAAGCACTTTATTGGCGCTGCAGGACTTGCATTGAATGCAATGGTGACTACATCGAAAAATAATACATTTGGTCTGTACTTTTTCAGAATATATTTACAAAAATGAAAAACAACATTTAAGGTTTTCATTTGAAGCCCCATCATATAATGATAATGACATTTTGATTTAAACAGATCGTCAATCTGTGAGGTGGTAGTGTGAGGGATGGCTGCATGCAGTGATGTAAAACCAGAGGTGGGGATCTTCTTTCTACTAAGGGCCATTTGGATATTTATATCATTTGTGGAATATACAAATTAGCCGGTTATATTTGGTCACACATTTAATTAACTCACCCCTAATGTGACGGCTGGAACTGCTTCTCTTTGGTGAGGCATGTGATGTTAGCTGGCATTGATGACGCTGCCTCTTGCAATTGCTTTTCCAGGTTATATCATTCAGTCTGGAGCACATTCACTCTATGTGATGATCGGTTTTGAATAGAAATGCTCGAAGCATTAAGATGTTTCAAACACAGATGCGTGACTTCTTCTTCTGCATGTGTCCGGAATGTTGTTTTAGACAACTTGCGTTGTGCCTGTTCACTACAAAGTTGCGATATTTACACCTTTCGGCCAACATATCTGACTTCTTCAGGTTTTTGTTGACCGGGTTAACTTCCCAGGAGATGCGTATTGCAATGCATGTCTCCTCAAAGTGAGAAATTAATTGTTGCTTATTTAATGTTCATAGATTTATTGCGTTTTGTGTCCCACGTGCACATACCTTGGTAGATCAGACCACATGATTTTGTGGGCCTTATTCGGTCCATGGACTGGACATTCCCCACCCCTGATATAAACAATGAAATGAGTTTTATAAAATACATAACTTTAAGAAACCTTACTGGAAGACTGCCTGCAACAGGGTCTTCTAATTGCAAGTTTGTTCCCTGGGGCCAGATCCTCGTACTGAATATTTGAAATGGTTAAAATCTTCGCCTCTTCTCTCTCTCCGTCTTGAGTTCAGAGGACTTTCCCTTAGTTGAATAAGTCCTGTCCTACATCAGCTGACTTCCCTGCTCATTGGCCTTGTTATGATTTTTTGTTTTTGTGCTCGCTCGCTTTGAACTCAAGGGTAGTCCATACACACTACTTCTAGTAGTGCTGGACTGAATTTTGCGTGTGGATTAGCTTTCCCTATTAACATGTCCCTCGCCAACAGGCGAACCCACTCCAACTTCAGAGGTACTTGTAATTTCCCAAGTCAATGATCAATAAGGCCATCAACATTTACAGTCCGAGTGTCCGGTGTAGTGGTTGAACACTTTACCTCGGCATCAGCACACCAGATATTAAGGACAATTCGGCCATGCTGACCTGCCAACAAGTTGTCATAATGAATGGAGTGTCCTTCAATACCTTGTGCGAATAAAACATTATATAGTACAGAGGCTAATGCCCTTGCACTCCAAGTTGTTTTAGCATGACTAGATATTATAATGGGTGAATGCGAATTAGTAAGGGTTTCCAGGCTTTCCCCCATTTGGTCTACTTTGTCTCAGCCTCACATCTATATCTATAAAAAAGGGAAGTATGTGTGTGGGTGGGATGTGTTTGATGCGTTCGATAACGGTCCATCCGATTGAGATGAAATTTTCTACATGTATTCTTTTCATTCCCGTGCAGGGCAACTGTCATAGTTTTTTTTTTTGTTTCAGCTATTTACTTACTAAAATTTAATATTTAAATTTACATTTTCATTTCCATATAGCAAGGGGAATTAACAAAAGAAAAGTTATTTCAAGGGGCATAACTTTTAATAACATTGCTATTATTTTATATGTAGATTATTGCATTGTTTTCAAAGATTTGTAAACTCTTTGTCTACAGTTAATCACAGGCATATGAGTTATAATAAATAATGATATAATCTTAAGGCATTTTCATAGTTTTCATAAAAATAATGCATCTATTTAAATAGTGAAAATTTTCTAACTCATCTTTTCGACTCAAGAAGTTATCTACAGTCATGTAGGTGATTGAAAACAGTTTTCATTAAAATATGGATGGTGGGGTGGAAGGACATTCTTAGAGTTAATTTTTTTTTCTAACATGAATTTATGAGACGCTTCCCGCCAGGAGCTGGGCGAAGCCGCGCCGGGTCAGATAGATAGACAGGAACAGATAGTCGGGAACGGGAGCTTATTATGAGACTACTTATATGAATTAAATGAGATGCTCCCACCACAAGGCTGGCGAAGCCGGGCCGGTCAGGACAGATAGAACAGACAGACAGATAGTCAGGAACGGGAGCTTATATGACATACTTATATGAGTTAAATGAGATGCGCCCCACCAGGGCCTGGGCGAAGCCGGGCCGGGTCAGCTAGTGTTTTCATAAAAGCACATGTGAATGCTGTGCACACATACCTAATGTTAGATACACAATAAAATTTCATTATATGCTTCAGTACCAAAATAGTATAACATTTAATTATATGCTTCAGTGGCAATAATAATAGTATACCATAACATTTCATTATATGCTTCAGTACCAACAAGAGTATAGCATATATTTCATTACATGCTTCAGTACCAACAATAGTATAGCATAGCATTCATCTTAGAATGATATTAAAATCTTAAACATTTTACATGTAGCAAAATTAGAAAATATACATCAGTAATGAGAACTGTATAATATAATAATTACCCTGGTGTGCTTGCATGCCCAATTTGTGACCCTTTGAAAATAGTTTGTTTGTTTGTTCATTCAGTATAACTAACTTAAACACCTTACAACACACCACAAACAGCAACATTACAAAATATTATATCAACAGCATAATGTAAGATTCATTCTGGGGTGTATGATATTAAATCAGAATATCAGGAAACATGTTGTCCCCCCCCCCCCCCCCCCCCCCCCCCACCCCCCACAAAATGGCAACATGAGAAAATAGTGAGTCAATAGATATACAATTATAATGTAATGATGTATGAATGCGTGTTTCATAACATCAATCTGTTCAAATAAGGATGAACCTACGATAGGCCCAGCAAACCGGTAGGGAATTTATTTGTTCAAGTACTATTGCTCGAGAATTATGGAGGAAATTGAAAGAAAAACGCAATCAGCGTTCACGGTCGAAGCAGAACAACAACAAGCGGCTAACGACTGCTAAACTTCGAAATATCACAAATAGAAAGGAGATTTTCGCAACTTGGAATTTTACTGGTCTAGGATATAAGGAATCAGCTCTCGTAGAGTTTATGAAAAAATCAAATATTCAAACATTAGGACTCGCCCATACTAGGGAAAAGGGACAGAACAGGAAACGAACACAGAAGGTTACGTTCTTACATGGAGTGGCGTCGACTAGCGAGCTACAGGCTAAACATGGAGTGGGTTTTTTTGTTTGTTACATCCAGACAAAGCGAAAGCTATCGTCAACACTAAATTTATATCGGAAAGGATAATACTAGTACAGATAAAAGAAGGAAATAGAACAACAACTTTTATACAAACATTCGCCCCATGTAACGACACTTACAGCGACGAAGTCAAAGACGAGTATTTTGATAAACTTGCAGACACGTTAAATAATGTCAGGGAGACAGATGAACTTATTGTAATGGGTGATTTAAACGGAAGAATAGGCACACGAAGAACACCGTGTGATGAATGCATGGGGCCATTCAGTGACACAGAGACTGAATGTAATAGCAATGGTCAACATCTACCCAACATATGCTCCGAACACGGACTAATAATAGCAAATAGTTTTTTCAACATCGTCGTAGCCACACCAAAACCTGGTATAAATGGAATGACATAGACCAAGCATCTCAAATTGACTTTATTCTAATTAGGAAATCAGACAGAAGACTACTATTAGATTCAAGAGCACTCCCAAATACAGATGTTGATACTGATCACAAACCAGTCATAATAAAAAAAGATTTCAACATACAGGAAAATAAGAAACAAAAAGGTAACAACACATGTCATCAATTATAGGAGGCTTCAGGAAAATACGGTTAAAGACGAATTCAATCAAGAAATCAAAAACCTACATAAGAACATCCCTGATGACCACTCAAGCGTAGATAAGGAATGGACAATTTTCAAGGCTGCCATGCTCGACACACTGGAAAATAAATGTGGAACAAAGAAAGTAGGGCAGGACAAAAGATTAAGAACAGCCTGGTGGAACAACGAAGTTAAAGATAGCATATTCAAAAAGAAGGTAGCGTTCAAAAAGTGGATCACAACTAAATCTGAACAAGACTATGTTACTTATAGAATAGCACGACGTAATGCCAAACGAACAATTAGAGCATCTAAAGATGAATCCTGGAGAATATACGGTGAACAGATGGCGACCCTTAGCAAAGACTGCCCAAGAGAATTTTATAAACGTGTCAACACAATGAGAAACAGAGATGCATGCTACAACCCAACTACCATCATAAACAGCAAAAGAGGTATACCGATAATTAATCCACATAAAGACTAGCAAGTTGGGCAGAATACTTTCAAGAACTACTTAACCCCACATATAACATAGAAAACCTCACTTTTGTGCCTAAAAGCCAGGGACAGCAAGAACCAAATTTCATACCTGCAGAAGTCAAAGCAGTTATACAGAAAAGTCCTAAAAACAAATCACCAGGTCCAGATGGAATAACCACAGAAGCTATTCAGGCCTGTGGGGAAACAGGAGTTAAATGGCTAACAAGACTTTTATTAATATAGCATGGGAAGAAAGAAAAGTCCCAGATGATTGGCAACAGGCAATAATAGTACCAATATGGAAAAAGAAAGGCAATATGAGAGAGTGTGAAACATACAGAGGT
The DNA here is from genome assembly GCA_014155875.1 of Cepaea nemoralis. Classification (NCBI taxonomy): domain Eukaryota; kingdom Metazoa; phylum Mollusca; class Gastropoda; order Stylommatophora; family Helicidae; genus Cepaea; species Cepaea nemoralis. The sequence continues at coordinate 39,267 of JACEFZ010003592.1, forward strand.
ATATCACTCCTGAGCCATATAGGGAAAATGTATGCAAAACTATTGGAACAAAGAGCTAGACCCATAGTTGAACAACAGTTAAGCAAAGTACAATTCGGTTTTCGGAAAGGTAAAAGTTGCACTGATGCAATATTTACACTTAAACAAATATGTGAAAAAACTATCGAATATAGTGACCAGCAGAATATTGTGTTTGTAGATCAGGAAAAGGCTTTCGATAGAGTAGACAGATACAAATTATGGACCATCCTTGAAGACTATGGGATACAAGGGCAACTGCTAGAAAACATCATAGCCATGTACCACTCGAGCCGAAGTGCAGTAAGAACACAAGAAGGTATATCAGATATGTTCACAGTCAATACAGGAGTGAGGACAGGGATGTGTGCTCTCTCCCCTGCTATTTAATATCTACATGGACAGAATTTCCAAAGAAGCAAGTCTCGACAGAACAGATTCAGAAAATTTAGAACTCTTTACTCCAGATGAAACAACTGATCCACAGGAAATAAATGAACTTCTATTTGCAGACGATCAGTGCCTGTTTTATAGCGACGAGGGCAGACTGCAAAATCATATTAATAATCTGAGTTCAACATGCAGGAGATACAATATGAGTATAAATACAGCCAAAACCGAAGTAATGCAGAGTTAGCAGATCGCCGGGCCCACTAAGTATACAGATAAATAGCACAACTCTGAAACAAGTTAAAGAATTCAAATATCTTGGAAGTATGATCACAGAAGATGGCAGATTAGGACAGAGAAATTGAAATCAGATGTCAAAAAGCTAGTGCACTTACATATCAACTATCACCCTTACTGAAACATCCAAATATACCCATGCCCGCAAAACGACAGATAATAAACAGCATATTCACACCAACCCTTTGCTACCAATCTCAGACCTGGACTTTATCCAAATTACACCTTCGCAAAATCAACACCTGCGAAATGAGATGCCTGAGGAGAGCTGCCAACTTAACAATCCGAGACCGAGTAAGAAATGCTATTATCAGACAGACTGTGGGATCAACACCTTGTGCCATATTTATTGAAAGACAGAAAATCAAGTGGTTTGGCAATGTTGTTAGAATGCAACACCAGCAACTACCATCACTGGCCTTACATCAAAGATCATCTGCGACAAGACCAAGAGGATGTCCAAGAAGAAAATGGTTTGACGACATCAAAGACATTGTACAACCACACGGGATGACACTATCCAGTGCCGCCCACCGGGCGCTGGAACGCAAATTACTCCTCCCCATGACGCTTCACGGCAGAAGTGGAAGAAGATGATGGTGATGAATGATGTATGAATATCATAAACATGAAAAAATATGAGTCAATAGTATAATGTAATGATGTACAAATATCATAAACATGTTACACCCACCACATATAGCAACATGAGAAGATATAAGTCAATAGTATAATGTAATGATGTATGAATATCATAAATATGCCCCCCCCCCCCCCGGCCATAGCAACATGAGAAAATATGAGTCAATAGTATAATGTAATGATGCAGAATATCATAAATATGTTTACTCTTTCCATAGCAACATTACAAAATATATATCAACAGCATAATGTAAGATTCATTCTGGGGTGGTATGAATATCATAAACATGTTACCCCCACCACATATAGCAACATGAGAAAATATGAGTCACTAGTATAATGTAATGATGCATGAATATCATAAACATGTTACCCCACCACATATAGCAACATGAGAAAATATGAGTCACTAGTATAATGTAATGATGCATGAATATCATAAATATGTTTACTCCCCTGTCACATTAAAAACTTGAAGGTTTCGATCGATGACAGAAAGTCGCGCCAAATGTCTACACACAGTCGGCATTTCTTTAATATGTTGTTGCTCGAGGAGGGACTATATCGCCATCCGTCTGCAAGGCGGTAGCCAGACTTTGATGTGATAGACGGAATGTCTGGGCAGAAGTCGGCTAGATCTTGTGTTGTGGGGAAATTATTCTCTGGTTCACAGGCGGGCAAGACGTTTTGGTGTACGGGAAACAGGTTCCCAAATGAAAGCAAAATAGACGGCGGGATGTTTCCACCCAGTCTAAACAGGAGAGAGAAAAATAGATTCTAGACTGTCTAGTGTCTAGACAGTGTGTGACATCATTTATACCCAGTATAAAAACAGTGAGGTAAACAAGTTTTGGGTGAGTCGACCAAAAGTTGTGAAGTGCTACGGACCGGTGCAGTATTCCTAGTTGTTTCTATAGAGAGAGATATAGTGTCTATTGTTGATGTATATCGGCGGACATCGATCCAGTCTGTGATTTCATAGTCTTCATCTACAACAGGAATAACTATATGGTATACTATTAAACATATCTAACTTAGATTATTCTTAAGAATAGAGTGCAGTAATGTGCGGTGATAGAACGTATTATATGTGCGGTGTTAGAACGTATTATAAGAGCGTCGGCAACATTAGCCTATCGCGTAGCTTAAACTAGCTGGTGTGAGATATCATTTAACTCAGTGAGTTAAGGACAATGTAGTGGGATAGTATTTAGAGATTGAGGATGGCTGGGGGGAATTGAGGGAATGTAAAATGGTAGGATCTTCCAGTAGGGCATCTGCTGGGTTTCTTTTCTACCCGTTTCCGTTAGTCTTTCCTTGTCTTACCATGACTCAGACCGAAGTGATGAGCTCCTCGGCCTTATGACAGAGTTTGGTTCTCTGTTATTTTTTCTGAGTGTGGCCGGTGGCCTTCACTCACATAATAAAGATCAGAATTGGGTTGCTCTCACCAGGTGTGTTCTCTATTCAACAGGTTCCACTCAATTGTTCCACGTTATTCTACCGAGAAGCTAGCAACAAAGTCATAGAAAGTGATGGCTCAAGTATTGAAGGCAGAGTTTACTGAGAGGATTTTGCACTGGGCCCATAACCCAGATGGTCTGCAGGAACCTGGCCTCTGCTGAGCAGAACATGATGATTATAAGTGTGTTTCTTAAGTGATAGTTACACCACAGTAAATTCAGGACACTGTAAATAGCATCTGTACCAGGAACACTAGTAGATATAACTACCTGGAACAGTAACATTGTGTGTTAACATTGGGAAAATCTTACAAGAAGTGACATACGAACATTTAGGTTTTCCAAAGTGACATTAATAATATTTGTAAGATTCTCTGATCACAGAACATTTAATGAACAGAGTAGTTACACTGTGTGTGTTAGATAGATGATCAATATTGGATTGTTTCCACTATTGAAGACCAAACATCCGGAGTGTTCACGAGCTATCTGAAGAAGTCGACACTTGGCCCGAGAGACACATCACTTGGGTGAGGTTTTCTGTCTCTGATATGGTGTTGTGGTGTGGCCTGTACGATGATGAAGCAGACTGTGCTCCGTGGCTGTTCAGTCTGATTCTGCATACACACTAGATTATACGACAGACATTCTACTCAGACACTTCGCACATACATGACACTTTTCTCTATTAAACTAAATTGTTGTTTTGTTAGAGCCATTGTTGTTTAGTGTGTTTTGGGAAAAGAATGAGAGGGGCTTGATACCGTAATAAAAGAGAGAGAAGAAGGGATCCAGGGATCGACGGGGTTTTGTGGGCAGAAATCAAGAAGATCCTCAAGATAGTGATATGGGGTTAAAAGGATGTCGATGTTGATTCCCCTCACCCCAGGGACGACATATATTTTAAAATAAAATACGACACCCCCCCCCCCCCCCCATAGCAACATTACAAAATATATATCAACAGCATAATGTAAGATTCATTCTGGGGTGGTATGAATATTATAAACATGTTACCCCCACCTCATATAGGAGCATGAAAATATATGAGTCAATAGTATAATGTAATGATGCATGAATATCATAAATATGTCCCCCCCCCCCCTTTTTCCATAGCAACATGAGAAAATACAGACTCATGGGGGTGACACATGTCAGTATCAAAGAAATGAAACTTAAGAGGTGGGACATCTGACTTATGATGGATAACTCACATATAACAGCAAGAGAGTCGGGGAATCTGACTTATGATAGATAACTCACATATAACAGCAAAGAGAGTCGGGGAATCTGACTTATGATAAATAACTTACACATGGCAACAAGAGAGGTTGTGACATCTGACTTATGATAGATAACTTACACATGACAGCAACAGAGGCGGGACATCTGACTTACGATAGATAACTTACACATGACAACAAGAGAGGTTGGAACATCTGACTTTGATAGATATGAGAGTAAGAGAGACGGGGCATCTGGCTTATGATAGATAACTTACACACGAAAGCAAGAGAGGCGGGACATCGGGTTTATGATAAACAGAAATATAGAGACATTCTGCACAGGATAAGTCAATGGTGGATGTTAGTTACGATGATGATTCCTGGAAAAAAAATTACATTCAGTGACAGATTTGGAACCATGACAATGATGATCCTATTATAATAGCTATGTGGTCTTGGTGACCTTAGAACTTAGCTCTGAAAGTAACAAATAATCACAAGAGTTGTTCTACTGAAACTTGCGTGTTATTACGTGAGTAAGTTGCGCGGTGTAAAAAATCCAAAAAAGTTGGACACTACACGAAATAACGAAGACCAAAATCCTGACTCCTCATTCCTATGGTTATGTCTGTATCTCTGCTCCTCATACCTCTCGTCAATATCGTCTATATTTTCCTGTTGTTTTTGTATTAACTTTTTCATTTCTTCGAATGTACCTTTTATCTGTTCTATTGTTCGTATATTGTCAATTATATTTTTTTCACTGTTTTGTAATCGATTATCGCACTGGTTTAGTGCTTGTGTCAGATGACGGATCTCTACAGTAAAATCTCGAAGTCTAGCATCATATTGTTTCTCATTGTGGTCTAATCGTTTCTCTTGTTGGCCTTGTTTCTGCGTCATCTGGTGGATACCATCTTCAACACTTTTAAGTCTGGCTTCATAGTGGTTCATCAAAGAGTGTGCTACAACAGCCAGTAATGCAACCATGATCAATTCTATTGGCTGCATTGTCGTCCTTCCTTGCCGATGCCTACCTGAAAATCGGCACAAATGGCAACACTTTATTTACAATAATCCTGGCTGAGATCATGTACGACTTCCGTGCAACATACTGTTGGCCGTAAACACCAGTTGAAAGTAGATACACTTAAATCGATGTAGATTCAAATATCAGTTGACGGTAGATATACTTGAACTGTTATAGATTCAAATACCAGTTGAAAGTAGATATACTTGAACTGCTATAGATAGTTTCTGTAGACTGAAATACCAGGGTAAACAGCTGTGAGATGGGGGTTCCTGTAAGTTAAAATACCTGAGGAAAAAAGAGATTCTGGAATTACTCAGGACATACAGGTATAAACAACTCTATTAGAGTTTATTGTCACAATACACTCTTTATGTATCCGAACATCAACTCTGTTAGGGTATGTTGTCAGAATACATTCTTTATGTCAATCAATCAATCATGTGCCATGCCGGAAAGCGTGGGCGGTCATGACTCGCCATTTCACTTGATCACCAGTGTCGTGGATCAGCTCAGTGTTCCTGTCTCGTCCATGCCATGTGGCCAAGCCATCCAGGTATTTTCCTCTCGGTTTTCCTCTTGGTATGTTCCCTTCGATCTTGCCAGTTGTCACTAAGTTCTCCAATCCATTTCTTCTCACAACATGTACAAAATTTTTTGACTGTCTACGTCCAATTTCTCTAATCAGTTTACGATGTTCATTTGTCTCCTGTAGTACTTGGTCATTGGTTTGTCTGTCTGTCCATGGTATTCTTTGCATTTTCCTCAGAAACCACATTTCTGCAGCCATCAGATGTTTTTCAGCTTGACTGCTCATTGTCCAAGTTTCACATCCATACAAAAGAACAGGCTCTATGTATCCCCTCAACACTCTTTTTCTCGTTTCAATTGACATCTTTTTATTGGTCAGAATGTTTTTCATCTTGCTAAAGGCTACTTTCGCCATGGCGATTCTTGTTCTAATCTCTTCAAGGCATCTCCCATCAGATGTTATGACTGTTCCAAGATAATTGTACCGATTCACTTGTTGAAGAATATTTCCATTTACTTGTATATTACATTGTGGCACTTCTTTCTTCCTAGTGACGACCATAACCTGAGTCCTTTTACAATTTAATTCTAACCCCAGTTGCTCATTGTGTACAACAACCGCATCTACTAATTGTTGCAGGTCCTGCGCATTGTCTGCAATTAATACTGTATCATCTGCATATCTAATGTTATTGATGTTTCGTCCTCCAATGCTGATTCCATTTATATCGTCTACATTTCTGAAAATATTTTCACTGTATAGGGAAAAAAGATCTGGAGACATTACACATCCCTGCCTAACACCTCTCTTAATTGGCTGATACTGTCCCACTTCATTATCAATCCTTATTGCAGCTTGTTGTTTCCAATATATGTTTTTTTAAAAGTCTAATGTCTTTCCCATCAATTTGTAGATCTGCAAGCATATCCACCATGTTGACATATCTAACTCTATCAAAAGCCTTTGTATCTATATCTATAAAAGGCGATGTGTGTATGTCCGTCCGTCCTTTATGCGTTTGCGAACGATCCATCCGATTGAGATGAAATTTTCTACACGTCTTCTTCTCATTCCAGTGCAACCAACTGTCATAGTTGGGTTATAGGCAATACTAACATACTTACTAAAATTTAATATTTAAATTTACATGACTTAATTTACATAAGAAAAATTTAATAAAGGGACATAACTTTTAGTAGCATTGCTATATCTTAGGTTAAGTCCCCAGGCTAATAAAAAATATATATCTAATATATATCTATATAAATAGATAAATAGATAGATAGATAGATAGATAGATACATATATATATATATATACATAGATACATACATAGACAGACAGACAGATCCCCGCCAGGAACTGGACGAAGCCGGGCCGGGTCAGACAGACAGTCAGAGAGACAGACAGACGGGAACGGGAACTTATATGACTACTTATATGAATTAAATGAGATGCTCCCATCAGGGACTGGGCGAAGCCGGCCGGGTCAGACAGACAGACAGATCCCCGCTAGGGACTGGGCGAAGCCGGGCCGGGTCAGACAGACAGACAGTCGGGAACGGGAACTTATATAACTACTTATATGAATTAAATGAGATGCTCCCATCAGGGGCTGGGCGAAGCCGGGCCGGGTCAGACAGACAGAAAGACAGACAGACAGTCGGGAACGGGAACTTATATGACTACTTATATGAATTAAATGAGATGCTCCCCATCAGGGTCTGGGCGAAGCCGGGCCGTGTCAGACAGACAGACAGACAGACAGACAGACAGATAGATCCCCGCCAGGGGCTGGGCGAAGCCGGGCCGGGTCAGCTAGTAGTCAATAAAGCAAAGATGTATATCCTTGTTTACTTCTATAGCACGTTCAATAACTGTTCGCAGCATATACTGTACCCTTTCCTTCTACAAACCCACATTGTTCTTCCCCTATTTCAGGTTGTATCTTCTTCCTCACTCTTTGCATCTAATTCTTAGCAAAATCTTTGTGATGTGACTTATTATACTAATTGTTTTATGTTGATCACATTACACGGTTCCTGATTTCTTTGGGATTTATGTATCCAAACATTAAATCTGTTAGAGTTTGTTGCCACAAAACACTCTTTATGTATCCGATCAACGACTCTATCAGTGTTTGTTGTCTCAGTACACTATTTATGTATCCAAACATCAACTGTTAGAGTTTATTGTCACAGAAAAGTCTTTCTGTATCCGAACATCAACTCTTCTTCTTCTTTGCGTTCATCCGGAGTGTTTTTTCAGATGTGATTGCGGTGTGTCTAAGTTATGCGCCCTTGGGCCGAAAGTCGTAGGCCAACACATCTGACGTTTAGCGTGCTTTTTTGACCAGGTAGCATTCCTGGGAGACTCTCACTTTTGCGGTACCGTCCACAACCCAGCTGGCCAAGTTGGAACGGTCGAAGACTTAACGGTCATCCCTCAAAGGAAGGCAGGGACAGTCCATGGCATTTTCCGCCATCCAGGGTGGCTTCCATAGTTGCAGGGCCGACACATAGCGCCCTGGTGCTGGGATCACCGAGGGAATCGTCACGTCATGCCCATGGCTGCTTTAATTCCTCACTTCAATATATTTGGCATTTCGTTCGCCCCGGGCCGTTCCCGCACAAACCAGACAGGTCTGCAGACGGTATCCACTCAACGAGTTTTCGGTTCGGACATGTGCTTGTCGTTGTGCCCGTCAGAGCTGTTCCAGGCACGACGGACATTCAGAAACTACATAGTTAGAGCTGTTCCGAACAAGAGCGGCATTCGGAGCTGTTCCTAGCACGAAAGACATTTCACTCGGACGTTTTTTGCGTTGTGCCTGATTTATTTGCACCCGTAGGCCAGCACATCCGACTTCAGCAGGCATTTTTACGGGTTAGCCTTCTCGGGGTTTAGAGGGACGTTAGACTGTTAGTGCTGTGGTGTCGCCCACATCTCAGTTGGTAAAAGTAGAACGGTCTTCGATATCACGATAAACCCTCATGGGAAAGCAGGGGAAGACCATGGGCATTCCTCCGCTATCCAAGGAGGCTTCCATAATTGCAGAGCCGGCACATATTGCTCTGAGACTGGGCTCACCCGAGGATTTGCCACGTCCTGCTCATGGCTGCTTTAATCCCCCACTTCCATGTGTTTGGCATTTCGCTTGCCACTGGTTGCTCAAGTACACACCAGGAACGGCCAGTCTGCGAGCGACATCCACTAGGCAAGCTTTCGCTTTGGACTTCGGGCCACGCAATGGTCGCTAGCCGTGCGTTCCATTTCGTATTATTGAGACGTTTTTCCACCTTTGTCTAGACTCTCTATGAGTTAGATACAGACAGTTTTCGTAACCATTTCATTCGACTGTGGTTCTTCTACCTTTTAGTACTCTCTCACGAGGTAGGCTACATGTACTGCCGGCTCAGCACCTTACCTCCGTGCAGCAGTGAACGAGAAACGGCCAGGCCCTCTCATCCGGGAACTCCTCATATCCCCCAGCTGAGAGCCTTCGGACAAGTTTCTGAACTGGGCATGTAGCTTGCTCAGTATCTCACCTCTATTTTTCGGTAGGTTGGTATCGGCCCGGCTCTCATATCCGGGGGCTTAAGGCGTTCAGCCTCAGCCCTCGACAGAGAGCCGGACCAAGAACTTCTGCCTTCGTGCACCTGATTTAAACTTTTGACTGCTATCCTCAGTCTACCTGCAGAGCAGCAGGTTGTGTCTCGCTTAGTCTGGCCCCTGTCCCATAAGCTGTCCGATATGTAGTTTTCATCCATCGATAGCACATGGGATCACTGGGACACGCAAGCTCCACCACCACGGCAAGATGGAGACACTTCGGGGGAGAAACACCAACTCTATCATTGTTTGTTGTCACAGTACACTCTTTATGTATCCAAACATCAACTCTATTAAGAGTTTGTTGTTACAAAACATTCCTTATGTATCCAAACATCAACTCTATAGAGTAGGGTGGGGGGTGGGGGTCACAATACACTGTTTATGTAACTGAACATCGCGTCTATCAGAGTGTGTTGTCACAAAACACTCTTTATGTATCCGAACATCAAGCCTATTATTTGTCACAATACACTCTTGGTGTATCCGAAAATTAACTATTAGAGTTTGTTATCACAAAACACGGCACTCTTCCGAATAACGGTTCTAAATGGGGACATAACTCTGTAATGTAAAAAGTATCCCTTACAGGGCCTCATTGGTTGATGTTGTCAATCACTTCCTGTTCAATGTGACGTGGACTGCTATACCGATCGATTGGTGCAATAAATGTTTCCTGGACCCTAGGGCCCTGACTGTCGTTGGAGTGTATATCTATTTTCACATATAACTGATAGTGACATAGAAAAAGAAGGGGAAATTCTCAACCAAGTGGATAGTTTTAAATACTTATAACATCAGATGGAAGATGTACAACAGAGATTAAGAGCAGAATAGGGCAGGCAAAAGCCGCATTTAAGAAAATGAAGAGTATCTTATGCAATAAGTCGCTATCAATGAATGCAAGAGAGTGCTAAAATGCTGTATAGAACCAGTTTTGATGTATGGCAGCGAATCCTGGAATTTAAATGAACAAATTAGGAAGAACTTAGAAGCAACAGAGATGTGGTTTTTAAGACGAATGTTGCGAATTCCTTGGACTGCCAGAGTAATTAACAACGATTGCCTGAAATAGGCTAATGAAACTAGAACACTATATACGACAATAAGAAAGAGACAAACAGCTTTCTTTGATCATGTGATGAGAAGAAAGGCATTGGAAAACATCGTGACAACTGGAAAGATCGAGGGGAAGAGAGACAGAGGAGACCAAGAGAAATGATGCTGGACGGATTGAGACGGTGGCATGGAGGAATATCATCAGCAGAGTTGATCCAGAACACCAAAGACCGAGATGTGTGGAAAGCCATGAACACCTATGCCCCTCCCCGATGTGTCTCCACCTTGTCGCGGTGGGGGGGGGGGGGCTTGCGTGTCCCAGTAACCCCATGTGCTATGCTGATGGATGAACACTACATATCGGACAGCTCTTGGGATAGGGGCCAGACTAAGCGAGACACAACCTGCTGCTGTGCAGGTAGACTGAGGATAGCAGTCAATAGTATAAATCAGACGCACGAAGGCAGTAATTCTTGGTCCGGACACAAGCACTAAGGCTCTCAGCTGAGGGATAAGGCTGAACGCCTCTAAGCATTTAATCCCCGGATTTTAGAGCCGGGCCTATACACCTACCGAAAAACGAAGGTGAGATACTGAGCACGCTACATGCTTAGTTTAGATACTTGTTTCGAAGGCTTTCAGCTGGGGGATATGAGGGATCCCCCGATAAGAGGTCCAGACCGTTTTTTGTCACTCACTGATGCACGGAGGTAAGGTGCTGAGCCGGCAGCGCATGTAGCCTACCTCGTGAGCGAGTACTAAAGGTAGAAAAGTGCCCCAGTCGCCCGAAACGGTTACGAAAAATGACTTGTGTCTAACTCGTAGAGAGTGTGGTCAAAGGTGGAAGAACGTCTCAATAACACGAAACGGAACGCTTGGCTAGCAAATCCGTTGCGTGGTCCGAAATCCGAAGCGAAAGCTTATCTAGTGGATGTCGTTCGCAGACTGACCGTTCCTGGTTTGTGCTTGAGCGACCAGTGGCTAGCCCAAGGTCCCAATACATGGCAATTAAAGCAGCCATGAGCAGGATGTGGCAATTCCTCGGGTGAGCCGTCTCAGAGCAATATGTGCCGGCTCTTTAATTATGGAGCCTCCTTGGATAACGGGAAAAGCCCATGGTCTGCCCCTGCCTTATCTTGAGGGGTGACCGTGATGTCTATGGCCGTTCTGCCTTGACCAGCTGAGATGTGGGCGACACCACAGCAGTAAAAGTCTAACGTCTCTCGAAACCCCGGGAAGGCAAACCCGTAAAAATGCCCGCTGAAGTCGGATGTGCTGGCCTACGGGTGCAAATAAATCAGGCACAAAGCATAAACGTCCGAGTGAAATGTCTTTCGTGCTAGGAACAGCACTGACTACCTAGTTCTCCGAATGCTCTTGCCGGAACAGCTCCGACTAGGTAGTTTCCGAATGTCCGTCGTGCCCGGAACAGCACTGACGGGCACAACGACAAGCACATGTCCGAATCGAAAACTCGCTTAGTGGATACCGTCTGCAGACCGGCCTGGCTTGTGCGGGAACGGCCCGTAGCAAACGAAATGCCCAATATATTGAAGTGAGGAATTAAAGCAGCCATGAGCAGGACGTGACGATTCCCTCGGTGAGTCCAGCACCAGGGCGCTATGTGTCGGCTCTGAAACTATGGAAGCCACCCTGGATGGCAGAAAATGCCACGGACTGTCCCTGCCTTCCCTTGAGGGCTGAACGGAAGCATTCGACCAGCTGGGATGTGGACGGCACCACAAAAGTGAGAGTCCCACAGGAATGCTAACCTGCCAAAAAATGCACGTTAAAAGTCGGATGTGTTGGCCTAAGGGTTTCAACCCAAGGGTGCCTAACGAGACACACCACAATCATATCTGAAAAAACACTCCGGATGAACGCAAAGAAGAAGAAGAACGCCTACGCCAGCCGACAGGGCACTTGATGATGATGAGTGTTTTATATATTTTTTATTATATCACCTAATGATTTCCTGTAAGGGATGCTTTTTACACTACGGAGTTATGTCCCCATTTAGGACCGTTATTCGGAAGAGTGCCCAAAACACTCTCTGTATCTGAACATCAACTCTATTAGTTTGTTGTCACAAGACACTCTTCATGTATCCGAACATCAACTCTATTAGCTGTCACACAATATTTCGCTGAAGACGTTCAAATGATGGGATATCAACTAGCTAGCTGCGTATCCTTTTCATAGGACATCACAATCAACCTCAGCATTGATTGCTTGTGTGTGATTTTCTAGGTAATTCTGCTTGCGCTTAAACTTCCTGTGTGCTGAAGGTGAAGTAGTGGGTTAATTCCACAAACCGATCAGTTGGACTTAAACATTAAATTCTCATTCAGAAAGGAATGGCAAACTGCTTAACGTGAAATTGTTTACACAATCAAACCGAGGTTGATTTGATCGTCCTGCAATGGATATACAGCATTTAACACTTTTAATTTACCATTGTTGTATGAATGGCCGACACTCATACCAATGTGAGAAACAACATACAGCGATAAATTTGCAAACTGTCATAGGCTGACTTCGAAAGCCGCTATTTCGAGATTGTGAAATGGCCTGGACTATCTCCAGGCTACAGCCGCCCACAGAGGGAAAAACCATAATGGAAAAAAAAGTGATTACTTGTAATGAGGTCAAATACAACATTAGAAGTGGTTACTCGGGATTTTGTTCCTGGTTTTCTACAATATGAAGGAACCAGCTGCAAGCCCACCCCCTTCCACTGCCTTTTATGACCTGTATGGTAGGTTAGGCATATGGATAACATCAAATGGAAGATGCATCACAGATAAAGAACAGAAAATGACAAGCAAAAACTGCATTCTATCAAATGAACAGTTTAGTTTAAATTCCCTCTGGAAGGTTAACCCGTTTAACAAATGCCCGCAGAAGTCGGATGTTTCGGCCTAACGGTGCAAGAACGCAGCTCTGCTGTAAACAGGCACAACGCAATCACGTCCGAAAAAAATACCTCCGGATGAACGCAGAAAAAGAAGTTTAAATTCAGGATCCTCGCCGGTGCTACGGAGTTCGTGCACTGAGCTGAGTTTTCCGGACTCAGGCTTGAGTTAGGAGTAGAACGGAACACTTATGGGTTACACCCGTGTGCCGTGGTGTTGATCCGTCGACTTAACTAAACTAAACTGTTCAAATGAACATTTTGTACTATAATGCTTTGTCATTGAACGTTAAAAAGAGAGATCTCCGTGCTACATAGAACAAATTTTAACAAACGGCGAATACTGGGCAATTAGTAAGCAGGCTATAAAAATTACTGGAAGCCTTGAAGATGTGATTTTATAGAAGAATGCTGAAAATTAATTTGATAGCAAAAATGAGCAATCTGGACGGTTTGAGGGAAGCTAAGTCACATGAACGAGCTGACAAACTGGCTGGGTCTGCGCCCCCTGTAGATGGCCAGCCCATGGATCGTGCTGATGTTATTAACGTCCTTAAAGATATGGCGAGAACAGAGGACTTTGACGTCAGTGATTACACATCGCTGTCCAGGATGAAAGACTTGGGAGTAAGAATCGGCACACCAGACGTGAGAGCTACATCGGGAAAACAAAGCGCCTCGTCAACCAACACAGAACTGGCACTATTAGCCACCGGACGCTGATGCATATGCTGGGGGGAGGATCTGAGCACCTATGGACATGTCCGGAGTGCAATGAAGATACCCCAACTGATAACTGATAACTGATAAGTCACAAAGACAACTTCCCACAAACATCAGAAAGAAGCAGTTATCATTTTTGGCCACATTATGAGAAGAGAAAAACTGGAACATGTTGTGACAACCGGAAAGATTAGTGGATAGAAGAATAGAGGACAACGTCGTGAGAAAACTCATCTTGATAGTCTTACATCATGGCATAGGGGAGGGGGTGGGGAAATCAGCACACGCATTGATCCATGTCGTCGGAGATGACAATTTGTGGAGGACACGATCGCCCACGCCAACCGGCACGGGACTGGATGTTGATGGTAGTTACGGTATGCTACTTTTCTTTGTTTCCGTTAAGTGTCGCGGTCACACATGGGAGGTATCCTGTATAGTCGCTTCTTACCACATGCTAGGTAGGTTGCAGTGTTAATATTATTTGCTTACCGTTAGAGCCCCGATAACACAGCTCTTCAAATTGCCAGCGGCTCATTTTTATGAGTGCGGATTAACCGACAGAGCCGTACTGATCGGGGGGAAAACAAATGACCCAGCCTCCATTGGAAATTGAATACAGACCGATATCCTGGCAGATGACTGTTTTGACCGCCATGCCACCACGAATCCACATCAAATAATACCATGTAATAGTTGACACACATGGGGAAAAGGGTGTTAAATAAAACCCATATTTACAACCATATGTATACACGAGTGTGTGTATATATATATATATATATATATATATATATATATATATATATATATATATATATATATATATATATATATATATATATATATATATGTGTGTGTGTGTGTGTGTGTGTGTGTGTGTGTGTGTACACACGAGGGGGATTCAAATAGGAACCTTAAAATTGTGATATAAATTACAATAACCATGCCATTGTCTTGTAACCTGTCAATATTGTTGGTAATGATGTCAAGAGGGATAAGCACGTGACATAACGGTGCAGATGAACATTGTGACGTCAAAAAGACAGTTTACAGATGATCGCCCCACTTTTGACATGTACCAAAGAGGAGCAGCTTTCTGTTATCCGTTTTTCTTGAGCAGTGATGGGGTGAAACCTATAGAAATTCATCGGCGAATGAAGGTCCAGTGTGGTGATGCATGCCTGTCAGTCCAATAAGTGTACGGCGTGACTTCTGTGACTGTTCACGACTGGTCAGGCACACCGAGTAGTGAACACAGAATCGATTGCATCCATTGAAGGTCTCGTACTGGAAAACAGCCGACAGACAGTGAGTGACGTCGCCGCACATCTTGATATCAGTCAAGTTTCAGTACACTACATATCCATGATGTGCTACAATACCGCGAAATGTCTGCAAGGTCGGTGTCACGTCAGCTTACTCCAGAACTGAAACAACGACTCATTGATGCTTGTCAAGAACTTTTACAGTGCTTTGAAGCAGAAGGTAATGGCTTCCTATCAATAATTGTTACTGGAGATTGAAACCTGGGTTCACGGACATGAGTCGGAAACGAAAAGAGTGAGCAAGGAATGGTGCCATCCCTCCTCGCCGAAACCAGAGAAGTTTCGCACGCAGCCATCTGCAGGGAAGGTTATGCTGACTCTCTTTTGGGATAAACGAGGCGTTATTTTAGAGCACTAAATGCCAAGAGGGAAAACTGTCACCAGTATACAAATCTCCTCAGGTATCATTTTCGACCCGCAATCAAATCCAAACGATGTGGACTTCTGAGTAAAGATGTCCTTTTGCAACATGGCAATGCTCGACAACATACTGTCCGTGCAACGGTTGAAACCATCGAAGACCTCCACTTTCAGTGTAAACCACATTCCCCCCCCCTTTCCCCCATATTCGCTAGAACTAGCCCCAAGTAATTTCCACCTGTCTGGACAACTCAAAGAGTCGCTGGGAAGAAAGACTTTTCGGTCCGATGAAGAGGTACAGCAGGTGGTGCATGGCTGGTTACACACGCCACCAAGAGAATATATTTCTACAGGAATCCAAGCACTTTATCGGAGCTGGAGGATTTGCATTGAACGCAGGGCTGACTACATCGAAACATGATACACTTGGTCTTTACTTTTTCTGAATATATTTACCCCCAAAAAACATTTAAGGTTTTAATTTGAAGTTCAATCTCTCTCTCTCTCTCTCTCTCTCTCTCTCTCTCTCTCTCTCTCACACACACACACACACACACACACACACACACACACAAGAACTGTTTTCGCTAGCTTTGAACTCAAGCGTAGTTCACATACGTGCTACTACTACTTCTAGCACACTTAACTGATTTCTGTGTGTGGGTTAGCTTTCCCATTTACCAGTGTCCCTCGCCATCAGGCGAACCCACTCCGATTTCTGAGGTACTTGTAATTTACATCCCCAGTCAAGAACGAGAAGTCAAGATTTTAGTCCAACTGACCGGTGTAGGGGTTGAACTCGCTACCTCGGCATCAGCACACCGGGAATTTCAAAAGCGAGGTTCTCATCCATTCTTATCCTTCCAACCATATTACTTTATCTTGTTTGATTGTAGGCGGCGTGGCTTAGATGCTTAATATGCTCAACCTTACCCTTCAATCGGATGGGGCGGGGCGGGTTTGTTCCACACACCGGTGAGTTGGGTTTAAATGTTGACTTCCCGTTCATAAAGCAATGGCATACTTTTTTTCGAATCCTTACTACAGGACAACGCAGTCAACACTAGCATTTCTGCTACTGTGATCTCTTGGCAAGTTTATGTTCAGTAGTTTGCCATTGATTTCTGAACGACTTGCACCGATACCATCAAACAAACGCAACGCAGTCTGCTGCCAAATCGCAGATATACGGGATTAAGAACCGCGTCTATAAGACCTTCGCCACGGAGACCGGCAATAGCAAACTTTCTTTTTGTGCATATCCTTTTTACAAGATATCGCTGTCAACACCAGCATTTTACTGCTGTTATTATGTCTCCGCAAGTTTACATTCAGTAGTTTGCCATTGCTTTCTGAACGACCAGCTCCCATACCAACTCGTTAAATCCCAGCGCAACGCGGTCTGCTGCCAAATCGGTCGCAGCTGTGTTTCGAACGCGGGTAAGCGGGCTTACGAATCGCGTCCGCAAGCCCTTAGCCACGGAGAATGGCAATGGTAAACCCATTCATTCATTCAGTAGTATGTCATTTGTAGAACCTCGCTCCCATAACAACCTCCCGGAACAACCTCCCGGAAAACCTCTCGATCATAAGCAAGATGTCCCGCGTCTGATACACCCATCTGGAGATCATCCGCCACATCCTGCACCCATCTTCTCTTTGGCCTTCCTCTTCCCCTCTTCCCAGGCATATACCCCTCCATTATTGTTCTCTCCAAACTTTCGTGACGTTTCAAGTCACAAAAATATTTCAATTTTCATTGTTTTATCGTTTTCTAATAGCCAACCTTCTTCAATATTCAGCTCTTGAAGTATTGATGAATTTGTTCTTTTCTTTATCCAAGATACTCTTAGGACTCGTCTATAACATGTATATTCAAAGGCATTTATGCGCTGTTCAGCTTGTTTAGTAAGTGTCCAGGCCTCACAGGTGTCAGGATCTTCTATTAGGCTCGTTGGCTAACACATGTGAGACAGTACAAGTACAACGTGATTCGACGTAAGACACAGCAACACAATTTCTATGGATTTATTACCACGTTAAATACATAACAATAGTTATAGCAATGTACAACATATAACAACTCACAACCACAATACAGCTCATAGGTCTGACGCTCACGATATCAGTCGTTCAGCTCACAACCACGGAGATTCACACAAAACGCCTTGCTCTCGACACACACGTCCGTTCAGATGTCCAGTCCCAGCTTGGTCTGAGATTAGCACACACACTGCCCACTGCCTCTGGTGGGGTCACGTGGCTTTGCGTGCGTCTGTCGTCAGCGCTGGTCGCGTGTCAGGTAAGAATCTCGCCAGCCGACAACTCTTGTCAGTACCGATGTTGCTGCGTAGCTAGGCAGCTAGGCTCTGACATTCTCCCCGGGTACTTCAATGAAAGATGCCATCTTTCATTCATGATGTATGTATATACTGGGGTAGTGTTAATTTCATGTCAGAGACTACTTTTTCCCAGTGTTATGCATGACAATACATATAAGGCATAGAAATATATACAAAAAAAATGTAAGTTGCATCGAAATGACAAATGAAGTACAACTTTTAACACAATTCAGGTTTCATCCCCCTGATGCCTGGTTACCTTCATTGCAACAATACCCAGTCAGATCAGTAGTTCCAGCTTCACGCATCTACCTCGCAGCTATTTGAAAAAAACGTAATAATATGATTGTTTTGCAACAACCATCTAGCCAGACTGAAATACGGCTTTGTATTAGTCGTATTAAACACTTAAACTCTGCCCTCATTTGGTCAGAAGCTCTTATGTTGGTTTGCAATGTTGGCAGCTCTATGACATGCTTGGTGGACGCCTACCTGCTGTGCTAACCATTTGAGCAACAAAATGTCTATCTATACAATATACATTAATGAATATGTTTCAAATTATGGCCCTTGATGTAATTCACAAATGCAAGGGAAGTAATTTTGACATTTAAGAAATTCCATACATTATTATAATTATTTAATTTCTTAGCGTCATTGCTTGACGTTTCTTCATATTAACGAGAAAAAGTCGGTAATATGAATACATTAATCAAGATATGATTCTAAGATTACACTAATCAAAATAAATAAGTACTCAATTGGTATATTATATTTTATAGATTGAAAAAGATTTTACAAGTGTCATAAATTTTTGGCAATTTGTACATAGTCTGCTAATTTTGCTATACTTTTTAAAATTATACCGGAAATACACACGAAACGAAAAATTTGGTTGATGTTACATTTTCTGAACACAAATGATCCGGTTTTCTTTCGGAACGGATAGTAAAATGTTCTCACAGTTCGTGTATGATGTTATAGTATCACAACGGATTATGGGTGGAATGTTCTTATTTCCGATGTGTTCACACGTCGAACAATTTGGATTACATTCGCTGTAAAGGTGGTGTAGGAGTCAATGTTCAGTCCACATTTGCACATGTTAAAATATCACGGTGAAAAAAATCACCCACAAATGTCACAATGGTAACGTTCGCTTCTGGTAAGTGGATAAGCGTCTGTGACCCTGTTGTTGGTATCTATATACAATTAATATTGTTCTCATTCTAACACACACTACACAATTATACTACACTCATTACATAACTTGATTAAAATAAGAATATTATACATGTCGGTTTCTAAACCGTATCACAACTTTACTTATAGACCTTACACAGTAGGTGACTGGAAAAATTCACACATTGGTGGCTGTGTTGGGCTGAGTGTAATATTACACAGTGCACTCAGACATTGCTTACTGGGTCTGTCGGACAACGGGACAAAAGGTCGGCGATTGTATTCATTCTGCCGGGAATATGGCGAACTTCAAAACTGAAATTCTGAAGCTTCAAGGACCAGCGAGCAATCATGTTATTTGATGGTACTGCAGAATTGATATACCTTAATGGACTGTTGTCAGTTTCGATGATAAAGTGACGTCCTAGAAGATATTTGGACAGCTTTGTGACACTTTCTACTAAGGCCAATGCCTCTAATTGCGGAATGGACCAAGACCGCTCTCGGGGCCTTAGTTTTCTTGATAGAAAACAAACGGGATGCAGAATGTCGTTGTATTCCTGCAATAGGACTGCACCGATCGCAATGGAGCTAGCATCTGTTCTCAATCTGAAAGGTAAACGAATGTTGGGCAATTTAAGGATGAGATTAGGTGCATTCTTATCAGAAAAGTGTGCCAAAACTTTATCAAACTAATGATCTTAAACATATTTAGACAATGTAGTAATGGATCACACTGAGACTTTTCCGATCACATGTACATCACTATAACCTTGACCAATTTTACAAGTACAAGAATTATAGTTTTAAATAACAAAGACGAACAACACACGTCTAAATATATTAGGTTCTTAAATAAAGACGAGCAACCCACGTCCACACATGTCAGGATCTTCTATTAGGCTCGTTGGCTAACACATGTGAGACAGTACAAGTACAACGTGATTCGACGTAAGACACAGCAACACAATTTCTATGGATTTATTACCACGTTAAATACATAACAATAGTTACAGCAATGTACAACATATAACAACTCACAACCACAATACAGCTCATAGGTCTGACGCTCACGATATCAGTCGTTCAGCTCACAACCACGGAGATTCACACAAAACGCCTTGCTCTCGACACACACGTCCGTTCAGATGTCCAGTCCCAGCTTGGTCTGAGATTAGCACACACACTGCCCACTGCCTCTGGTGGGGTCACGTGGCTTTGCGTGCGTCTGTCGTCAGCGCTGGTCGCGTGTCAGGTAAGAATCTCGCCAGCCGACAACTCTTGTCAGTACCGATGTTGCTGCGTAGCTAGGCAGCTAGGCTCTGACACAGGTGTATGTTGCAATGGGAAAGGTGCATGCTCTTAAAAACCTAATTTTTGTAGTTCTGTCTGTGCCATTCCATAATTTATTCAGTTGTTTTAGTCTTTGAAGAGCAATTGATAGTCGTCGTTTAATTTTTTTCATTGTGTCACCGTTGTTGGTAAACTACTGAACGTAAAATACCTAGTAAATCACAAAGAATATGTGATGGGATTGAATGCAATGTTCTGTAAAGAACGTGCAATTACAAGATTCAAACTACTATAGCTAACCTGACACGAGACTCAATGTGTCCGTTTGTAAACAAGGCAAAATGGCGGCCATGAATCGAAAGTAGCACTTTCAGTTTCACTTTTATCTGCTTTCGTTTTCAGTCTCCCCCGCTTATCTCCAGAGTTTATGAAATATTTCACACAAACATGTACACGGAAGCTGAACCCACTGACTCATTGTCATAGGTCAAAGGTACATCTCTGTTATTTCAGTTGCCGTTTAAGTTATGTGTTCATACATACCGCTGAAATAACAGGTTTATTGATCTTACCTTAGAAACACGCGCGATGTACACGTGTCACAACCAACACCAGTGCGATAAATGTACACGTGTCACAACCAACACCAGTGCGATAAATGTACACGTGTCACAACCAACACCAGTGCGATAAATGTACACGTGTCACAAGCAACAACAGTGCGATAAATATACACGTGTCACAACCAACACCAGTGCGATAAATGTACACGTGTCACAAGCAACAAAACTGCGACGAACAACTGCCACAAGCAACAAAACTGCGACGAACAACTGCCACAAGCAGCGAAAGTGCGATGAATGTTCCTCAGCTCATTGGTTGACGAATTCTGAGAATTCTGCGGTTTCTTAGAATCGTGAATCTGAAACCAGCAGTGAGGAAATTGCGCGTGCCACGTAGCCCCAAGGCATTCCCCCAGCCAACCACCGCTTTATGAAGTTTATGATTGATCCATTCTGTACCAAGCAGTGTACTACGTGTGTGTTAGTTACTCCAAATATTAGTTTTTGTGTTGGTTCGTTTTGAACTCAAGCGTAGTCCATACACTTGTTACTACTTCTAGTGCACCGCACTGATTTTTCCGTGTGGATTAGCTTTCCCTATTACCACTGTCCCTCGTCACCTGGAGAACCTACTCTGAATTCAGAGATGCTTGTAATTTACGTCCCCAAGTCAAGGACGAGAAGTCAACATTTTAGCCCATCTGACCGGTGTAGAGGCTGAACCCGCTACCTCGGCGTCAGCACACCAGATATTTAAGAGTGAGTACTGTTATCCATTCGGCCACTCGGGGCCCCGCTCCACACATGATGTGTGAGTAGCGATAAAGTACAGATTGTTCGCTTGCCCTCCGTCCGGTCCTCCAGGTTTCAAATTCAAATCAAGGTGGATCAAGGACCGCTGGATAGAAAACACGATACATACACACATTGTGATTGTAACTGACTTAGAAAGCATGCTGAGAAGGGTGAGAACAGGCAAGCTTCGTGCAGAGTGACTTGCTTCGCTTCGGAGGTCACGGGTAGCAAGCATCACCTGGATCTTTTCTCCTGGGCATGCCGGTGCGCTGGGGAATGAACAGGCGGACAGATTGGCTGGCTCGGCAAAACTTGATGGAGTATTGATGCATGACAAGGCAGACGTGGTTGCGGTCTTGTGGGAGCACGTGTACACCTCGGAGGAGCAAATGGATCACCATAGTCTGGTAAGAATGAAGCAGTGAGGTGTGACGAGGGGATCTGGCTGACGCTCGACGCTCAGAGGAAAGGCGAGACGGACATATAATCAGATTACTACTGGAACTATTAGTGTTGGAACTCTTCGCTGGCTGCTGAGGATGGGGATGGAGCGCTTATGGGAATGTCCCGAATGCTGTGATGTCGGTTCCTAAATCAATCAATCAATCAATCACTCAAGATGGATTTTGAAAATGGTGTGTGGTGCCGAATGTTGAACAGACCATCGTCTCATTGTCTCGAAAATAAACATTTCACATCAAACCACCACGGCGTCCTCAATGGGTGAAAATGCAAAAAAAAAGACTAAATATTTCACCCCGCCCCTAAACGGCAAGAAAATGCAGCTGTCGTTTGAAATATGCAGGAAGACCGCCTCAAGCCCAGTGCTGCAGCTAAATAGGATACAGAAACAGAGTGGAGAGCCCTAAAGGACATAATTTACAACACAGCTATGGAAATCCTGGGTCCAGCCCCCCGAAAGCATAAAGACTGGTTTGATGAAAATTCCGACGACATCAACCAATTGCTGGCCGAGAAACATCTTCTTCTCAAGGCACATTTGAATGACCCGAAGTCAACATAAAAAAAGATGCCTTCAAGAACATTCAGAGAGTAGTGCAGCAGAAACTTCGGCACATGCGGGACTCCTGGCTGAGCAGCAAAGCTGATGAAATTCAAGGCTTTGCTGACAGACATGATATGAAAAAATTCTACGACTCACTGAAAGCGGTCTATGGTCCTACATCACCAGGCACAGCTCCCCTCCTCAGTGCAGATGGGGGAACATTGGTCACCGATAAGAAAGACATCCTTCAGCGCTGGGCAGAGCATTTCAGCAACATCTTAAATTAAATGCAACTTCCTTCTTCGATGATGAAACCATCAACTGCCTTCCTCAAGTTCCCATCAATGATACACTTGATGACCTGCCAACCATAGTGGAAGTAAACAAAGCCATCCAGCAACTCTCCAGCGTCAAGGCGCCTGGTCCGGACTCCATCGCGGCAGAGATATACAAGGCAGGTGGGCCAGTCCTAACAGAACAGCTCCACCAAATCTTTACGAACATATAGGTGAACGAGACCATGCCATAAGATTTCAAGGACGCGTCAATAGTCCATCTTTACAAACGAAAAGGAAACCGCAACTCCTGTGACAACCACCGAGGCATCTCCTTGCTTTCAATTGCAGGGAAGATACTCGCCACAATTCTTCTCAACCGCCTCACGGCCCATCTCGATCAAGGCCTTCTTCCAGAGAGCCAGTGTGGCTTCAGAAAAGAACGTGGAACTGTTGACATGATTTTCGCTGCAAGGCAGCTGCAAGAGAAATGTCAGGAACAGAACTGCGAAATGTTCTCCACTTTCATTGACCTTACCAAGGCTTTTGATACAGTCAGCAGAGAAGGACTGTGGAAGATTATAGCAAAATATGGCTGTCCACGAAAGTTTGTCCAAATAGTGCGGCTATTTCATGATGGCATGCAGGCAAGAGTACAGGAAAATGGTGAACTGTCTGAGCCCTTTCCTGTCACCAATGGAGTGAAACAAGGATGTGTCCTGGCACCAACACTGTTCAGCCTCATGTTTTCAGCTATGTTGACGAATGCCTTCGAGAACAACGACATTGGAATAGACATCAACTACCGCATGGATGGAAAGTTATTCAATCTCAGAAGGCTGAAAGCTAAAACCAAAATTGACAGCGACACCGTCAGAGAGCTCCTGTTTGCTGATGATTGCGCTCTATACGCCAACTCAGAGGCGGACATGCAACATAATGTTTCAGCTTTCTCACATGCCTGTGCCAACTTTGGGCTCAATATCAATTTGGAGAAGACTGTAGTTATGTACCAGCCAGCTCCAGGGAATAATCACACTGTGCCGAATATCAAAGTGAATGGTCATAGTCTAAGTGTTGTGGACAAATTCACCTATCTTGGCAGCACTGTGTCACAAGCTGCCACAATTGATGATGAAGTGAATGCAAGAATCTCCAAGGCCAGCGCGGCCTTTGGCAGACTGTACAAGAATGTATGGGACAGAAATGGAATAAGCCTGCAAACAAAGCTGAAAGTCTACAAAGCAGTTGTATTATCCACACTGCTATATGCTTGTGAAACCTGGACTGTTTATCAGCGACACGCTAGGAAATTAAACCACTTCCACACAGTCTGCCTTAGGAAGTTACTGAAGATTAAATGGCAAGACAAGATCCCAGACACTGAAGTCCTAGAAAGAGCGTCCATGCCCAGTATCCACACTCTACTAATGAAGAATCAGATTCTCTGGGCTGGTCACTTGACTCGCATGCCAGATCACAGGCATCCTAAACGAATTTTTTACGGCGAGTTGCGTTGTGGTAAACGCTCCCAAGGCGGCCAGAGGAAACGCTTTAAAGACACTCTGAAAATCTCACTGAATGCTTTTGGAATTCATCATGACACCTGGGAGACTGCAGCCAGAGACCGAAATTCGTGGCGTGCATCATTACGCAAGGGTGCAGTCACTTGTGAGGCAACCAGGACTGCAAAAGCTGTGAAGAAAAGACAGAACAGAAAAACCACTGCAGAATATCCTCCTCCAGAAACGTCAAGCATTCTTTGTCCACATTGTCAAAGAAAATTTCGAGCCAAAAGAGGCTTTATAAGCCATCTTAGAACTCACGGCTCCATACTTTCAACCCCACTGGGTGAAATGAATGATCATCATCATTCTTTATGGACAAACAACAACAACAACAACATAATGTCCATTTACCTGGCCTGAGTTGTAAGATAACTACATGTATCTGTGCGTGTCGATTTCCCGCAGAATCGACACATTCCTGGTTGTTTCATGTTAAACTCTAATGACAAGGACTTATTACACACATTCATCATGGTCATCAAGTGCATCGCCGGCTGGCATTGGCGATCATGCCTCTTCACAAATTGAGATCTCCGACGGCATTGATCAATTCGTATGTTGACCCCCTTCCGTGACATGCCACAAGACTTGTCAAGAATGTTCTCGCGCTGTTTCCTCTACCTCTCTTGCCTAAAATCTTTCCGCTTGTCACAACATGTTCCAGTTTGTGTCTTCTCATAACATGGCCAAAATACGATGACTGACTCTTTCTAATGTTTGTGATAAGTTGTCTTTGCGAATCAATCAATCAATCAACCAATCAATCAATCAATCAATCAATCAATCAAGTGCCGTCTCCACAATGAAGGTTGGCTACAATGGATCTCCAACACTGTCTGTCTCTCGTCTTAACTGTACATTCTGTCAGGCTAATGTTTGTCCATCTCTTGATGTTATCTTCCCACTTGTATCGATGTCTATCTTTTGCTCGCTTGCCCTCAACCTTGTCTTCCAGTGTGGTTTTTATAAGCGTATCATGTATTTTAACGTGGCCGAAATATTTCACTTGCCTCGTCTTTATTTCTTTCATCAACTCTCTCTTCATTCCGTTTTTCTAGAACTTCTGCATTTGATTGTTTTTGTTTCCATGAAATACGACAAATTCTTCTGTATATCCGCATCTCCAGGGCTTCTATGAGCCTTTCTAGTTGCTTGCTGAATGTCCAGGCTTCCGCGCCATACAGTAGCGTTGAATATACGTAGCATTTGACAATTCTCAGTTGTAATACGTTATTAATCTCGCTAGATGTTAACACTGATTTCATGCCGTTGAAAGCATTTTTGGTCATTCCTATTCTGTTTTTGATTTCTATTTCACTTCTGCCATCATCTGTTATTATATGTCCAAGATAGGAGAAACTTAGTACTTGTTCTGTGTATCTTCCGTTTACTGTGAATTTCATTGACAACCTTTCCTTTTCTTTGCTAATTATCATAGTTTTTTGTTTTTTGGATGTTAATATATAAGCCACATTCTACACTGTGCCTGTTTACTTGTTCCACTAGGTCTTGTAACTCTTGCTCATTTTCTGCTAGTAACACGGTATTGTCAGCTTACTCAAGACTTTTTTATGATTCTTCAATTGATATTAAGTCCAGGCATTTCAACTTGTTTAAAAATTCTTTCTGTGTATAGTTTGAAGAGGCTTGGGGACACTAAACATACCTGCCTTACTCCTCTTTTTATCTCTATAGGCGATGAATAGTTACTTCCGCATCTAATACACGCGACTTGTTCCCAGTACAAGTTACTAATAAGTCTGATGTTCTTTCCGTCGACTCCTACATCTTGAAGGCACGCAATTAGTGTTCATGTTGCATGCACTCTATCACAAGCTTTCTTGTAGTCTATGAAACAAACATATATACTTTTTTGAACTTCTATATATTTTTCAATTAACATCCTCAAACAGATCATTGCTTCTCTGGTGCCGCTGTTTTTGCGGAACCCAAATTGTTCTTCAGCTACTTTCTTATCTTTTTTATGTTGAATTCTTTCTTGTATGCCCTTGAGTAGTATCTTAGTTATGTGGCTCATTAAGCTAATAGTTCTGTAATCCTTACAATCAACAGTTCTTGGCTTCTTCGGTAGTGTGATGAAAACGGATGTTTTCAAGTAATATATATATATATATATATATATATATATATATATATATTATATATATATAATATATATATATATATATATATATATATATATATATATATATATATATATATAATTACATAATTATGTGATAGTACCAATGCCAAAGTTGGATAAGGATTTTATCATCTCTGTTGTTATCTTGTCAGTGTAACAATGCGTGAGGAACAAGTGAAAGGTTACAAGTTTGAGGCTAGAGTAAGGGGACGTGGAGCCAGAAGAGAGGTTAATTATTTAGTTAGTCGACAGATCATCCCCATTGCACATCGAACCACTCAGTCCATAAGTGCTCGGATCCCCTCCTCTGCAAATCCCGCAGCATGTAGCGGCTCACGACACCAGTTCTGTGTTGGTCTAAACTCTTCTTTGGCTTCCTGCGTAGTGTTTTTGTTTGGCCACACCTCTTTTAACCTACTGTTCTCGCAGCCTGACCATGGTTGTAGATTTCCAGTCATCGCTTGGTTCTCGTAAACGACTTACTTCTCGTAGAGCATTCAGAATGTCTGCCTGATCCATGATTCGTCCGCTTTCCATAGTAGCCCTGCCTGCAAGCCTGTCAGCCTGCTCATTTCCCTGTACGCCCGCATGCCCTGGCACGAAGATGAAACTAATCTTTGCCAGCCGAGACCGCTGCAGAGATAGCAGCCACTCTCTTCGGACCCACCCCATGTCTATCCTCCTGAGCATACTCACTGAGTCACTAAGGACACAAGCCCTATTGAATGTCTGTGTCTCGAGCCATGTTATTGCTTTACTTACTGCCACGA
This sequence comes from Cepaea nemoralis, assembly GCA_014155875.1. Lineage (NCBI taxonomy): Eukaryota > Metazoa > Mollusca > Gastropoda > Stylommatophora > Helicidae > Cepaea > Cepaea nemoralis. The sequence continues at coordinate 66,801 of JACEFZ010003592.1, forward strand.
CTTCCATAGTCAGGCTGCATGTGGTCAAAGCTAAAGCGCCAGACTCTTCCTTCACAGTTTCCCTTCCGGCCTGAGCCGTAAAGGCCCATGAACTTCTCACTCCTCGGACGACCGACCCATCTGTGTAAATGACAGCATCATCCTCTATAGAATTCTCGAAGATCAGAGCCTGTACCGCCTCCACAGCAGCTGAATTTTCTTGTCTGCATTTCCTGTCTAGTTGGATGCACACTGAAAAGGATGTCCAGAACTCTGTTGGCGCTTGTACCCACTCCTTGCCAGGTTCTAAGTCTTCAAGTGAACACACCTGCTGAAGAATGTCTTAGGCTTGACCCATCCACGACTTCCCTCTTTTTAATCTGATGCCCGCTACCTTCTTAACCTCGCTTTGCAGAGGATGTTGTGTGTTTGCGTTGACTCTGAGATAAGCAAGTGCTTGGCACATTTGTATTCTGTCCCTCATGCTTGGAAAATCAATGAGGTAGCGCATCGCCCTGCATGCTGTATCTCTTGTACATCCAAGAATTATGCGAATGGCTTCGTTCTGTATCCTTTACATCCTTTTTATCTGCTTATGGCAGAGAGTCAGGATCGCCATCGCATACTCCAGAACAGAAAGGACTAGCCCCTCGCCAGGGCCGGATTAAGCCATCTTGGTGCCCTAGGCACAAACCCACATGGGTGCCCCCTACTGCCCCGGGCCCCCGATCCTCCACTGACTGCTGGTTTGTTCAATATTATGCAAAAAACTAACAAAGAAAAACAGTTGTGAAATGTAAACACATATGTTTGTACTACTATCACTCATACAAAACCTACAATAAGGTATTTCTGTATTAAAATTAATAGTTAATTAATTTTGTAATAATAGTAGACAAAAATACTGTAACTTTTTTGATAGATAAGAAAGTCAGAGAGAGCACACATTTACATTTTAAAGTTCTTTTTTCTAGATTTACGTCTGGCAAAGTGTTTGACTACATCATCAAAGTTAATTTTGCGCAACAAGTCTGCCTCAATCATCAGCAAAGATAAGGAATCAAGCCTTTCTTGTTTCATTGTCGATCTACTTGGATGTTTTGTACGTTTCAACTGAGAAAAAGAGCGCTCAGTTGAACAGTTCGTAACCATTAATGTTAAAAATATGCGTAAGGCAGTGTCTACATTTGGAAAAGCACACTCGATGTTGTCTCTATTACTTTGTAGAGTTCTGCATGACTGAACGTGTTGTTGTCAGATTTTGATGCACGAAACTTGTGGCGAATATATGAGTGGAACTGTTGTAGTTCAGTATATAAATTATTGTTCAGATCTTCAGGATAAGCATTTATTAGTCCTTCACAACTCTGAGATGTTTGTGGTACATCGACCAAACAAGAAAATCGAACTGCTAGATCATTATATACATGTCCTCGTCTACTCATCTCTGTCTCAAGTTTGTCAACAATGGTGTAGAAAGCAGATATACGAAAATTTGTCTCTGGCATTCTGAGATACCTCAGGGGCATCACCATCAATGACCACTGTCTTTCGTTTACGATTACGGGTCAAAAGTTGACTTATAATCCACACTTGGTGTTATTTCTTTGCAGCTTCTTCAAATCTTTCAAATTCATTCCTAGATTCATGCAAGTGATCTGCTAGTGAAGAATACAAATCAGCACACGTTTTCAAGTTCACGTGCTCATTTTGTAGAGCTTGACTAACCCTGTGAATGTTGCATGAAAGCAAATTCTAATTCTTGCATCTTCTTTACAATGTTTTCTGCTTCTCTTCTGGTGTCCCCCTTCTGTGACTGGTCTTCTTGTAAACATTCTAACGCTTCTATAATCTGAGGATGAGACATTAGAATGGCTTCAGTTGCAACAGCATGTGCTTCCCATCTAGTATCGGAAAGGGACTTTACCAGCTTTTCATTCACAAGGCATCCTTTAAGAATCTTCCATCTTTTGGTTGAAGCTGAGAAAAAAGTATAGATCAGTTGGACTGTATGGAAGAAGTTTACTGCCTCTAAACAAGAGTCAACGGCACTTCTGCCTACCAGATTTAGTGAATGGGCAGCACAGGGTATGTATATAGCAAACTCATTTTCTTCTAGAATTTTTTTCTGCATGCCCTTGTAGCACAAAAACATATTAGCTGCGTTGTCGTAGGTCTGACCTCTGCATTTCGAAAAATCAATATTGCAAGCTTCACATAAGTACTGCAACACTTGCTTAGCCATACCTTCACCGGCGTGACTGCAGCTCCAAGAAAGTCAAAAAGCGCTCAATGGGCTCTCCATCTCCATCATCCACATATCGAAGAACAACGCTTAACTGATCTATATGTGAAATATCAGGTGTTGAGTCTACTGACAAGCTGAAATAACCGGAAGCCTTTACTTCATCTACAATTACTGCATGGACTTTTTGGGACATAATTTCAATCAGTTCTTCACATATAGTTTTGGATAAATAAGAAGGATTTCCTTTTCCAGAATTTCCATATTTTGCAATGTGTGATGCTAAAAATGGATCAAACTGACTGACCAACTCCAGCAACCTTAGATAATTTCCATTTTGTAAAGATCCAAATTTTTCATTTGTCCCTCTAAAAGCCAGACCACGCTCAGCTATAGTACAAATAACCGCTACTGCTCGCCTCAAAACATGTTCCCAGTAAATGTACTCTTCATTTATTTGCTCTTCTAGCTTTTGTAGTAGACCCGAGCCTTGTCTACGAGCTAGGTATGTTAACATGCAGTCTTTATGAGTAGCGCTTTGTTCATGAATATCAACTTGAATGTTATTTGTCCAGTCACTGAACCCATTTTTATCAGCCAAACTTGTGGAACCTTTAGACGCAAAAAGTGTACAAACAAAGCAGTACACATATCCTGTGGATGGTGAATACAATAACCATTCTCTCCTGTACTGCTCACCATTTGCTTTTGTGCCATAGAAGAGTTTTTGAGAACAATATCTTGTTATTTTTCCTTCAGCATAAATACGGCAAGATTTATCAAAGGGACCATAATGATGCTGACAGTTAGTGGGCCCACAGTCAACCCAGTAAGCCACATCATCAGCCGAGAAGTCAATCCACAGTCCTGGATCTACTGCTTGATTTATTTTATCATCTTCATCTTTATCATCATCTTCAGCAGACTGAAGTGGGTCACCACAAATTTCATTTTCAAGCACTAATGCAGTGTCTGGATTTGCAGAACAGCCTATAGTAGACTTATCAAGAGGGTTGATAGTGTCAGTAAAATCCTGTTCCACCTGTTGCTTAACCGAAACTAAATAATTCGTTAATTTTCTGCTCTTAGCTTTTACAACTGAAACAGTATGCTCTTTTTGTTTAGCTAGTTTTCTCTTTTGTGCACCACTTAACTGAACACGTTTCATCTTGGGTCTGAATCTGAAAAAAAAGTATGTGAAAAGCTGTAAATGAAAAATGAATAAATAATATAATCAATATAAGTGGGTATGCTAAGGTATCATTTTCCGATTATTCATAATTACATTTTTTTAAACGAAAATGTATTTACATAAATATTAGAAAATTATGCAAAATAAGGCTAAGGAATAATATACTTAGGCCCCTATCAATAATTGCTTTATCAAATCGATAAAAGCACATTTAAAGCGCAGTAATGAACTCCTTCAACACTAACTACCAATAGACGTCTGTGTGTGTGTGTGTTGTGTGTATATATATATATATATATATATATATATATATATATATATATATATATATATATATATATATATATATTAGATTTTTAGAATTAAAAACCCTTAGATGAAAACGAAAACGAAAGTAAAAAGTGGAACCATTAACCTTACCTTCGTCAAATCAAGTTTTGCTGTGTAAGCTAAATTAGTAATATCTACATCAGTAAGTAGTTTATACAAATGTTCGAAAATGCAAAGTAGTTCTAAGCCGTTATGCAAATGTACAGTCATTCATGACACGTCGACAAATTAGCACTATTTACAATTGTTTTCACTAGCAGACCAAAACGGAAGTGAATTTGTCGCTACGCATTAGTGCGTTACGTAGCACAAACATATCCCAGAAAAGTCAAAAAATAGCACCCCCCCCCCCCCCCCGCCCCCCCCAAAAAAAAAAAAAAAAAACCTTAAAGAAAAAAAAAAAAAAAAAAAAAAAAAAAAAAAAAAAAAACTGGGTGGGGGGTATTTTACCCCCGGGTTGTGGGACCAAGGTTAAATAATGTGCGATTCAATATTACATTTGCGATTTGCTTATGCCATGCAATTACGCTACCATGACAATATACACATTTTTTCTTGAGGACTTGTGGTGCCCCCCCCCCCCCAAATGCTTGGTGCCATAGGCACGTGCCTTGTTTGCCTAATGGTTAATCCTCCCTGCCCCTCGCAAAGAAGAACATAGATGGCGCTGCTCACCCCCCCCCCCCCCCCCCCCAGACAAAAACCCGCTTGGCCTTTGTTATCATCTGGTCTATGTGCTCAGTATAAGCTAGGCTTCGATCAAAACGTATCCCCAGGTAATTCATTGCCTGCGTTCTTTCCACCGTCTCTGAGCCCAGATTTACAGTTGGCATTGGGGTGTTGACAGTATGGTTATTTAAAGAGAACATGTCACGGTTGCCTTTGTTGGGTTGACCATCGCCCCAGTTTCAACACACCAAGTGCTTATACGATTAAGTTCGGTTTGTAGTTCTACAGCAACCTGATCTCTGTCCCTACCCTGATGATACACTAAAACATCGTCTGTATACGACAATGTCCTCCCGGTCCTATGAATTTCTCGCTGGTGATTTTTACAGTGTAGACGTTGAACAGCACTGGAGATAACGGTGATCCCTGTGGTAGACCAGGATAAATTGTTGTTGGTTCTGAAGTCCAACTGCTACATCTAAAGACTACTTTCCGTTGGAAGAGGGCAGCAGCGATCCAGCTTAGGAGGAACGGACTTAACTTGAGTTCAAGAAGCTGAAGCATTAAGAAATCCACTTTTACTCTGTTGTACACGTCTTCAAGATCAATCGCGCAGCAAATGTTTCATTGCCTGAGTGGAAACCTGTGACGAGACGCCATGACAGCCCAAGAATTTGTCTATCACTCTCTAAGTATAAGAATAAACGTCCACCTGATAATAATCTGAGTCCCCAACCAAGGAATAAGGAAAAACTAACAAGGATTGAGAACAAGAGAAAAAAAAATACATATTCACAAAGAGCCAGCGCTATAATTTCTATAATGCTACATTGTGCTCGTAGATCAAAGCAACGTCTGGTCTCTACATCTGAGGAATTTTCACTTTGATGTTCTGATCAACCAGACATAGCGGAGACAGTTAGCTGAGACTGGCGTGTTAGTTTACAAGGATGCGGTTGGAATAGGATAGATGCCTACACCTTACGTTTAGCGGGACCTAACGTGTGAACCAGCAACGGCAGACTGGAAGACACGATGGTCAGCCAGACCAGTCTGAACTAACACATGTGGTAAAGTCCAGACTTTGCGGAGACAGAAAACGCCTGTAATTGCCGCAATAAGCGAGTTCAACGGACAGACGTGTGATCGTAAGACGACAATATAATGCAGGCCTTACACCTCGTCAAACCCAGAGATAAAGCTAGTTAATTCCCGGGAAATAGATGGCGAAACTTGATGTACATTCTCTGGGCAGCGAAATGTTTCATTGTTTCAGACACGTGGTGGTGCGTCATTCAACTTGATTGTCAAGTAAAACCACAGTCTATGGTGAAAGAATTTGAGACTTCATACGTCCCGGTAACCTGTCCAATATGGGAAATAGGTGGAGTTAACCAATACAGGACATAGTAATTAGCCCGCGTGGAAACTGGAAGCAGGAAGACGGAAACCACGTCTGGAACGAACAGAATATATAACAATGGACTTTGCCTACAATCCAGAGACGCAAACACGTACGTATAGAATTCCTAGGAGACCAACATGGGAATATATTAACATCTTATTCCGTCTGATTTGAAGACAAGTCCAGTGACGGGATTTCCTAAGCTATAAACTCAGCTCTCTTAGAAGCCATGGACAGTCAAGGACTCATATCAGGGAGTGACTGAGCCTAGTGAAGGGACCAATTTGGACTCCTTCAAGCTGACAGTGAACGGCGTCTCACCAGGGAAAGCGTGACCTATGTGCCCTCTTAGCCAAATGAGTTATGTATACCATATTATAATCATCATCATCATATTATCATCAAAAATAGCAGTAATAAACAGTTGATGTATTTTAAATTCAGTTTGTCCGTATAAATTCTAAATGTCGATAAATGTTTGTGTAGCGTAATCGAGTGCAAACATTGATAGAACATTTAGTGGGGGTTCACACATATATTCCAGAAGTACATTTATGTCAAGCAGGTACCTTGTCTATGCAGCCAATAAGTAACCAGATTAGTGTGCATATCTTAGCTCCTCGTTTCTTACTTCTGATGAAACCAAGAACAGCAAAATCTATATTTTTGTTTTCTTCAACGAGCCACTTCTTGGCTGTTTTCTTGAGTATCCAGGGACGGTGTCTTTAATCAGCATCACAGACATTTGTTCCACGTTTTCTCTCTGGGATCTGGGGCGGTAATTAGTTCCTTTTGACAGAGGTAAGGGATCTCAAACTGCACCCAGGACTAAAGACTAATAGGAGAAACTGACTTTTAACTGAATGGTTACCCACCCGAGATCTGACCACAACCAAACTGATGACATATTGGTCTGTTCGTCCGCGATAGAATCCGGGAGTAAACCCTAGAACACTTTGGTTCGCTCGCAAGGAACGAACCTATATCAAATCTGTTAGTCTGATATTATTCTTGTTTTGCCCGGGGATAGAACCAAAGTCACTCTCACTTACATTCTTAGCAACATTAGTTATTTATCATTTATTTCTAACGTATTACCTTGCTTGATCATAGGGGAGAATTTGACGTATTAGGACTTTTCGTCCACGAAAAAATCAGGGAATAAATCCTAGATTAATGATTTTCACAAACCATTCTTTCATACTTCACCCATTACATTTGCTAAGTATTAACTTAGGAAGTTGGTACTAGGAAAGGTTGTAGAATTTAAAATAACTTGCTAAAAAGTTAATAATGGATAGTATTATATGTGTTAATATACAGCATTCACCATTGTAGAACTAGTAATCACATTAATTAGTGATGTTAATTAGTTTATTGATGATTTACTTGATGATTTTTTGATTAATGCTTTATCATTTGATTCAATCATGAATAATTTGATAATGCTTAATTAATTCAATGAATGACGGACTGTTTTGCATAAAATTTCTCACTCAATTCACTACTGTCATTCTCATAGAGTGTCAGTTCTTCTTGTCACTATACTGCTCTAGTATAAATCTGACTGGCGCTGTATAGGTTAATAATTAATTATTGCCTGAGTTTATGCTGAAGAGAGATTATGGATGCATGCACCGATTTCTTAGAGTCCACTAGAGATGGCGCATGAGGTGCGGCTTAATAGGAGAAGAGCTAGAACTATTATTGGAGATGAAATGGAATGGTGGGACAAAGACAATGAACAGATGATGAAAAGACTTGCAGAATTGGAAGCAGAGATGCGTCACGAAACTGAAGAAGATGAGATGAAGAAGAAGCAAATTGAAAAATTGAACGTGGAGGATTCTACCAGCTCGGCTGAGGAAAAGCCAATCACTCAAGTCGAAACTCTGATAGAAAGCGTATAATTTGACTGTCACAATGAAGAGACATGCATTCTTTCGCAAATCCCCACGGCTCAGAAAGACGTAAACTTGGACACTGAAAGGCAGATGCACCCTGCCAATGTGCTTTCAGGGGTACGAAGTAGCTGCACTGACAGTCATGCCTCAATGCGCTCAAGAACACAATGAGTAACCAGTTGCATCACAGGGGTGGAGCATACAAACAAATGGCTTTATTACTTTAAAGAACAAGTTAGCTAGCTACGTCGACATATTCCGTCGTATCACGTACCCACTTTCCTAACTTGGTTATACTCCACGGCCTCTCGTCAAAGCAAGTTGCAATGTAATTCTTTTACACACTACTGCTAACCTACTTACAACCTGCAGTACAGGGTCATCACATGGCTGGCGGCCCACTCAAGGGACACAGCTGGACTCGCTCGCTGTGCAATAACATGTTCAATAGCCTGGTTGCGGCGGCGTGCGTACTGGCAATCTTCTTGCTGTGTCAACTATCTCGCCGACTAGTTAACACTTTCTCCCGATGGTCGATCGTGGTTTTCATATAAACTTTCAATCTCTGTCTTTATCTTCATAATAGCACTCTGGCTTGCCGTTTCTGCGATGTTGACTTGACGGCGGTTCCCAGCAGATTAAATTCCCGTCTGCCGCTTACCGCGCACGTCCACTACATAACGTGACCTGAGCTCGTCATCTGATTGGTTTCTTCAATTTAACCATCTATTTCTTAGAGGTCTTTCTCCCAAATTACTGTGACTAATTGTCACTAATACCAACTATTTTCCTGACTTTTTATCAGTCTGTTTCCCCTCCCAGTAGACTCATGACACACCCCCGTCTTTTCCTAAAAAGAAACGGAATAGGAGAACATGTACCAAGAGTACAATAAACAGTCACAAACGTTATAAATGTTTACAACGCAATGAAAGCGGATTAGCTGGCATGGCAACCAAGCAAACTCAGGAGCGTCCTAAGACTTCCCCAAGGAGAAAAGTCCAGGAGGAGAAGGACCTGAGGAAAACTATTAAATAGATCCAAGGTGAGGTCTTACCCGACTCGCTTAATCCCTTCGGTTAAGAGGAACTAGGAGTTAAAATAAATTCAACTGACACAGGAATTGATGTAAAACAGGATTCCATTGTTTCTCTCAGCGTGGCCACACATGATGAATTAATTATCATTACGAGTTGCTTATCTAAGGTGAGAGATAGAATTGAAAATGACACCCCACAACATTCACTTCCATTGGATTTGGCACAAGAAAACCAGACCAGGGAGAGAATACATCAATTGGACTTGGCACAAGAGAGCCCGACCAAGGAGGAAAAACAAGGCACGGAAGATAATTCTTGCGATGTTGGTATCTTGGAGTCTTTCGAAAAGGAAACTCAAGATAAAGAAAGCATTCATGAAGATAGTACTACGGAGTCTGATTCAGGGACGATAAACATGTCTGCTACCAGCAAAGAAGAAAATACGTCTTTGGACAAGATGAAGGTAATACCTATCATCAACACAGCTGAAGCTAACAGGGGATCACAGCTGATGGACTCTGCAGTGGAACAAGCCAGGAGCCGTTCGTATACTCAACACTCAGGAGCTTGTTTACCTTTCACTTCAACCAATGTTGGATGTGTAGAACAGCTGTTTATGTATACTTCTACAAGGAGTGATACAAATTCACAGTTCTTGGGGAACCACATGATTTCTCAAAGCTGGACAACTTCTATAGCCTAATACTTTCAAACACAGATTCCAAATGGAAATCTGTTGGAGAGGAACTCACTCAGATAAAGATATATCGAGGGAAGAAAACTCTTAAACCAGGAGGGAGTAAACGGACACCCTACCAAGAAAGAGGCCAATACAAGTTGTATGTGCATCATAAAATAATGATGTTTAGCAAATGTCCTGCCAAACGGAGGAGATTGAAAAATTTTATCATCTTTCACCGACGGATGAAAATAAAATGGAGCAACATGACTGCGACCAATTCTTTTAAGAACACACTGATGGCACTTCCTCTGCTTATAGGAAAAGTGCCAAAAATAGAGTGGACAATAACAGTCTCCCTTCAGAGCAGGAGAATCCTATTACCATACATTTTGCAATTTCCGGGCTAGGAAAAAGAAAAACCTCCAGAGGACCGGACATTACCTGGCAATAGCAAGGAAGTCCGATATGAAACCAGGAGCAGATTTGCAAGATTTACCCTGGGATGATGGACATGGGATGTCTTATTGGGCTCACAGGACAACCCATTGCCACAAGGGACATTGGGAACCCAGACTTGGGGGAAGTTCTGGAATGGAGAGCACTTAGATACATTCTTGAATGCTGCCAAAGCTCTGTTATAGGCTTCATTGCTGAACCTACTTAAGTTGGGGAGCTATGTGACGAGACGCCATGAAAATACAAGCATTTTTCTATCATTCTCTAAGTAAAAGAATAAACGTCCACCAGAAAATAACCTGAGTCCCCAACCAAGGAATAAGGAAAAACTAACAAGGATTGAGAACAAGAGAAAAATACATAGTCACAAAGAGCCAGCACTATAATTTCTATAACGCTACATTGTAGCTCGTAGATCAAAGCAACGTCTGGTCTCTACATCTGAGGAATTTTCACTTTGATGTTCTGATCAACCAGACATCGCAGAGCCAGTCAGCGGAGACTGTCATGTTAGTTTACAAGCCTGCGGTTGGAATAGGATAGATGCCTACACCTTACATTCAGCGGGACCGAAAGTGTGAACGAGCACCGGCAGACTTGGAGATAAGATGGCCAGCCAGACCAGTCTGAACTAACACATGTGGCAAAGTCCAGACTTTGTGAAGACAGAAAACGTCTGTAGTTGCCGCAACAAGCGAGTTCAGTGGACAGACGTATGATCTTAAGACGGCAATACAATGCAGACCTTACACCTCGTCAAACCCAGAGATAAAGCTAGTTAATTCCAGGGACATAGATGACGCAACGTGACGTACATTCTCTGGGCAGAGAAATGTTTCATTGTTTCAGACACGTGGTGGAGCGTCATTCAACTTGATTGACAGGTAAAACCACTGCCTATGGTGAAAAGAGAGAAGGGGTGAAAAGAATTTGAGACTTCATACGCCCCGGTAACCTGTCCAATGTGGGAAATAGGTGGAGTTAACGAATACGAGACATAGTAATTAACCTGCGTGAAAACTTGGAGCAGGAAGACGGAAACCTTGCCAGGAACGAACAGAATATATAACAACGGACATTGCCTACAATCCAGAGTCGCAAACACGCACGTACAGAATTCCTAGGATACCAACATGGGAAGATATTAACATCTTGTTCCGTCTGACTTGAAGACTTAAGTCCAGTGACGGGATTTTCTAATCTATAAACTCAGCTCTCTTAGAAGCCATGGACAGTCAAGGACTCATATCAGGGAGTGACTGAGCCTAGTGAAGGGACAAATTTGGACTCCTTCAAGCTGACAGTGAACGGCGTCTCACCAGGGAAAGCATGACCTATGTGCCTCAGAGTAAATCCCTCTCAGCTATGCTGTAATACAAGCTATTCAAATCTACCAGAGGTATTATTGAAGTTTGGCTCGTCCCAGTAATACGAACGCTCAAATTCAAAAGCAAACTTGGCAACGAAAATACAGACGCGGCTCCGCTGACAAGTTAATGCAACACCTGTTTTATTGGGTGCATCAACATGAGTTCATAAAAATTCATCGTCTCTATATGGCATCCTTGCCACAGGACTAACACCTATTCGGAGCAGCTAGAATTGCTATGATCAATGTCTCTAACCTTCACCTCAGCGCCCAGCCTGTTTCCATTCTACTGTTCTTTCGATCCGTGTCGTTAGATTCCTGGTAAATTCATCTCGCTTTTAGGTCCACGGTTGTTCGATCTCAGAAATTGACTCCTCCTGTCGTCCACTTGAATACCGAATACACTTGCATGAAAATATCCAATTGCGCCACGAATTTGGATCCACTCAAGGAACACACGTCTGACTTTGAAGACGGCACCACAGCGTCTCCTTGTTTGTTGTCCTCTGACGTATCTCATCTCCCTAGTTTTCTTGTGCACTGTATAGTTCGGTGCATACTTTAGGAAAAATCCCTTCCATCTTTCTCTGTCTGTTGTGTGTCAGTGTTTGCTATCTGGCACTATGTGCCCTCTTAGCCAGATGAGTTGTGAATACCATATTATAATCATCAAAATAGCAATAATAAACACAGTTGATGTATTTTAAATTCAGTTTGTCCGTATAGATTCTAAATGTCGATAAGTGTTTTTGTAGCATAATCGAGTGCACACATTGATAGAACATTTAGTGGGGGTTCACACATATATTCCAGAAGTAGATTTATGTCAGGCAGGTACCTTGTCTATGCAGCCCATAAGTAACCAGATTAGTCTGCATATCTTAGCTCCTCCTTTCTTACTTCTGGTGATACAAAGAGCAGCAAAATCTATATTTCTTTCTTCAACGAGCAACTTCTTGGCTGTTTTCTTGAGTATCCAGGGATGGTGTCTTTAATCAGCATATCAGACATGTGTTCCACGTTTTGTCTCTGGGATCTTTTTGGTAATTAGCCCCTTCTGACAGAGGTAAAGAATCTCAATCTGCCCCCAGAACTAAACACCAGTATGAGAAAATGACTTTTGACTGAGTGATTGCCCACCCAGGATCTAACCCCAGCCAAATTGATGACAAAACCTTCATAGACATCATAGGCAAAAACTGCTGCATTGGTCCAGGTGTCTCCTTTTGGACGGTACCCTCCCAGGGTAGGTGGGAAAACACCTTGCCCCTCTAGCTGTCTTGATATTTTTCTGGCAATTAACTTCTCTAGCAGCTTGCCTATTGTGTTCTGCATGGTTATTACTCGATATCCCTGAAGTTTTGTGGGGTCTTTGCCAGGCTTCGGCTAGGGAATCAGATAGCTGTGTAACCACTCCTACTTGATGCTAGCACTCCCTATACTGTTGTTGTACATGTCTGCTAGATTCTGTAGTTCGTTGTCGGTACACCTATTGATATTGTCATATCTTATGCCATCTGGCCATGTAGCACTGTTTTTTGATCGTCGAAGCAAAGCCTTGATTTCTTTCACTGTCACTGTGTCTTCATCCGAAATGTTCTGGGCCTTGCACCTATCTGAGGTAACCTCCTTGGCAAGATTTCGGCCTCTCATGTCTGTCTGGTTGCTCTGCTCTAGATAACGTTCGAAGAGAGCTTTGCCCTTGTTCTTGTCAGTCCTCTGCCAGATTAGGTCAGCACCTTGGAAATGTCTGTATGAATACTCTGCATTAAGAATTAAGAAGTCTCAAACGAATGGGGGAGCCACAAAACAATGATATTGTAGAGCACGCACCAGTCAACATTAGAATCACCCGTGGAAAGGTAAAACGTGCTGGTAGATACATAGACAAAGGAATGTCCCAAAATGGAATGTTTGGGGGAACTGGTAATTGGGGTCAAGGGTGAAATAGGCTGTCATGGATGTTCCCGAGGATAGGATAAAAAGAGGAGACATTGATGGGTCTAGGAAAATTAGAGAATTTTGGAATTTTGGAGAGGCTGGAAAACCTCGCGCGGGCATGCAGTGTAGGGAAGTTACAGGAAAACTTGACCCACAAAGATAAACTCCATTGGTGACGTTCGGACACGGGAAGAGTCCGGCGCGACAAGTTAATTTAAGAGGCCTGTTGAAGGCAGTGTTATAGTTCGGAGTAATGCCTAAAGACGATGTGTCTTGTTCAGTGAAACTTCCTGGAATAATGTTATACCTATCACCATGTTCATCTATAATTAAACGAAGTTGTGTGTGCAAATCAGTGTTCTTAAGTGCCTGATAGCTGTTCATAAGTATTCCTGCAGAGTATTCATGCAGACATACCCCTGGACATAATCACAGCCACTTCTATCTGTCAGCAGCATTGTGACAGTCAGGATCTGCACAGCCTTTCCTTCTTTCTTTTTAATAGTCTTCTCTACTTCAGCCTTTAATATGTTTGGTCCTCTTCAGTATTATACAATGTTGGTCTATCGACCCTGTTGTCCCAGAATAAATCTTCAGTGTACTCTGTCCATCTTTTTATCATGTCAGTGTTATAAATTATAACTTCTCCAGTTTTCCCTCTGATACAACCGTTTCCTGTTATATTATTTTTCTTCTTTGTAAATCTTTTATATGTTGGAGTTGTGTTTTATTTCCAGATCCTCTATTTATTTGCATTGTTTCTGCAACCACTCTTCTTTGGCAACTCTGCACAGGTGACGTATTTCTCTATCTATTAATATATACTCTGGAGTGTTCTTTGCTTTCTTTCTTTGAGTCATTTTACTCAAGATTTCATCGGTTATCCATAATTGTTTTTTCTTATTTATCTTCACTTTCAATTTGGTATTTTCAATCTGTATACTGGTTTGCCGGCTTCCTGGCCTAGAGATTAACGACTTTTCTCCGTAATCTCGTATACTCTCGTAAGTAACGTGACGACGGTGAGAACCAGCAGTGGTTCGAATCGGGTCGGTAACTTACGGGGTATGCGAGCCGGCCGCTCAGAAAGCAATGGCAAACTACTGAGCGCAATCTTGCCAAGAAATCAACAATTAGCTGAAAGATGCTGATGTTGACAGCAATGTCCTGTAAAGGATATGCAAACATTTTTATACTGGTTTTTATACTTTTCCATTTTGTATTAATCTCGTCCCCAGGATTTTCACGTCTATAATGTTCTATAGAAAAAACAAAGACAATACATACAGATAAAAAAAAAAAAAAACTACTATTGAGAAAGAAATATATGTTAATGAGGAAAAATTGGAGGTGGTGGACAATTGTGAATATCTTGGGTCATTGATTACCATCAACGGTGACACAATGAAAGAAATTAAACGACGACACATGAGTCTCTCTCTCACACACACACACACACACACACACACACACACACACACACACACACACACACACACACACACACACACACACACACACACACACACACACACACACACACACACACACACACACACACACACACACACACACACACACACACACACACACACACACACACACACACACACACACACACACACACACACACACACACACACACACACACACACACACACACACACACACACACACACACACACACACACACACACACACACACACACACACACACACACACACACACACACACACACACACACACACACACACACACACCACACACACACACACACCACACACACACACACACACACACACACACACACACACACACACACACACACACACACACACACACACCACACACACACACACACACACACACACACACACACACACACACACACACACACACACACACACACACACACACACACACACACACACACACACACACACACACACACACACACACACACACACACACACACACACACACCACACACACACACCACACACACACACACACACACACACACACACACACACACACACACACCACACACACACACACACACACACACACACACACACACACACACACACACACACACACACACACACACACACACACACACACACACACACACACACACACACACACACACACACACACACACACACACACACACACACACACACACACACACACACACACACACACACACACACACACACACACACACACACACACACACACACACATTTATGTAGAGTTAGTTGTTCATGTCGTTGTATCGGTGTGTGTCTGTGGTTTGTGTGCTGACTAAGGCTTTAACCGCAAGGTCCGTGTTTTTACTTGTAATCGTGGTCTAGTAAAACTGACGGGAATTTGTCGTTTTAAAAAATTCATTCATCTATATCTATAAAACACAATTTATGTATGTGTGTGTGTATGTGTGTATGTATGTCCGTTCTTTATGCGTTCGCGAACTGTCCATCCGACTGAGATGAAATTTTCTACACGTCTTCTTTTCATTCCTGTGCAACCAACTGTAATAGTTTCTTAGTGTACAATCATCTATTTACTTACTAAAATTTAATTTTGTAATTACATGACTCAACATAAGAAAAAATAAAACAAGGGACATAACTTTTAGTAGCATTGCTATATCTTAAGTTAAGTCTCCTGGCTATAGATAGACAGATAGATAGATAGATAGATAGATAGATAGATAGATATATAGATAGATAGATAGATAGATAGATAGATAGATAGATACATACATACATAGATAGATAGATACATAGATAGACAGACAGACAGGCAGATCCCCGCCAGGGACTGGGCGAAGCCGGGCGGGTCAGACAGACAGACAGACAGACAGGCAGACAGACAGACAGAGACAGACAGACAGACAGACAGACAGACAGATAGATAGATAGATAGATAGATAGATAGATAGATAGATAGATAGATAGATAGATAGATAGATAGATAGATAGATAGATAGATCCCCGCCAGGGCCTGGGTGAAGCCTGGCCGGGTCAGCTAGTTGGTTTATAAACTTCAGTTTTGCCGTCCTTTATTTATGTCGAAGGCCGTCTATTTTACGTTTCCCATGCACCGGCATGTGTGATTTTAATTTCTGGAATAGTCCCAGTAGAAAATCATCATCATCACCATCATCATCGTCGTCGTCATCATCACAATTATCATCATCATCATCATCATCATCATCATCATCATGTGTCATGCGATAAGTGTGGGTGACCATGATTTGCCATCTCACACTATTACCAGAGTCGTGGATCAGCTCTATGTTCTTGTCTCGATCATGCCGTGTGATCAAGCCATCTAGATATTTCTAGATATTTACCTGTCTGCCTTCAACTTGTTCTTTTTCCCCCACTCGTCAATTGTCACCAAGTTCTCCAGTTTATTTATTTCCATAACGTGCCCAAGCAATCTCCAGTCTACATCTAATTTCTGTAATCGGTTTACGGTTTTCATTTGCTTCTTGTTGAAAAGCAGCACTGACTGTAGTCGTAATCCGACTCTGTGATATTACAGTTTCTTCTTCATGTTCTGGGTTACCCCTTCTTTCCACTCTCTAACACAACAATGCCTATAATCTTCTGCAGTTTTCTGTTGTTTCTACTCGGGTGTTGGATGACATTGACATTTACCGACGATGTCCTCGTCTGTAGTCAGGAGAAAAGTGGGTTGGAGGGTGTCTGGAGAAAAGCGTGCTGAGGGTAGTGGGGTCAGAGAGCGGTGCACGGAAACCTGTTCTGTAATCAACCCTGATAGAGCAGCTTTGTTGTGGGGCATTTAAATATCAGAGTTGTGACGGGTGAGGTTCTGAACATCACACGCTAGTCCAATCAGGGAAGAGAAGGAGAGGGAGGGAGGGAGGGACAGAGAGAGAGGGAGAGAGAGAGAGAGAGAGAGAGAGAGAGAGAGAGAGAGAGAGAGAGAGAGAGAGAGAGAGAGAGAGAGAGAGAGAGAGAGAAAACACAGTTGAATAACTCATTATAACATTTGATAGGGGTTTGTCTGTCTGGGACCATGTGAGAGAGGGAGTATCCGGGGCCAGGAAGGAATTAAGATGGATGAGGGCTGCAGACAAGCATTGGAGATTTGTATACACATTCTGCCAACAATCAGTTTAGTTCTTCACTGTTGTAACAAAATTGCCTGGCAGTCACTCTCCAGTTTCCTTAAATTGAAGCTTGAAGCAAAATATTAAGCGGATTGATCCTAACTTCTATGTAAAATTGACCAAAACGGGTTTCCATACACCGATTCATCGTGACCCACTAGATAACCTCATTAGAATATATCTTTCTCGAAGGTTAAGACAGATGGCAATTAGTGGAGAAAATTGTGATTCTCCAACTTCTCACTAATCACGGGGTGAACGTTACTGGTACCCAACAATTAGGTACAGAAATCCTAAGATAATCCTAGTGAATAACTACTAAATCCTGATCTAATAAAGGGATTAATCGAAGGGGAATATAGGAAACAAGCTTCCTAATTCCATAAGCTTCAAAGTAAAACCAAACTCGGCATAATTCGCTGACTGGCCCCATTCAATATCAGATGCCAGACGGTGACGCAGAGAGGCTCTGAAGCACGCTCCCTACCAAACAGCTCTACTATACAAGACATACTTTTATATAGAAAGATAGGGAACTCTACTTCTATATACTGAAGACCTACATCATATAAGTTCCTAGCTAATAATGAAAAGATCCAGAATAACGATCGGTACTTTTGCTTTCTTTCACCCTAAACAAACTTTGCCAGCTATATTTAGAGTCACCAGCTATATTTACCGCCGACTATGATCTCCTCTGTGTTCGGGTGGAGTGCGTGTCAGTGCGTTTCAATTGCCCCACACCACAGTGTTGTTTCTTTGGGCTGTGGCAACCGTTTCTGTCTCCCTTCGATCCTCATTTGCATAGGTCCTGCAATCACTTTCCGGTTAGGGGTAGGGTTAGGATTAGGGTTAGGGTTAGGGGTAAGGTACACACACTAACCCTAATCCTAATCCTAACCCTACCCCCTAACCCTAACCGGAAAGTGAAAGAATAGCGCACCACGCCGCCGCATAGAATTGCGCACCGAGCTACGGCGCAACACACGGAAACCCCCTGAATGTTCGGCGCAACACAGGGAACCCCTGGATGTGACGTCATACCCTGGGATTTCCTTTTGTTTGGGGTGAAAAAAAGCAAAAGTACCTAACTATCTATATACTTTAAACTTAGAGTAGTGCCTTACCAACGCACTAAAAGGGATGGGAAATAAAAAAACATCGCATTATTTAACTAAATTAATGAAGAAGGCAAAGGTAAACTATGGGGGTAAACCATATATATATATTTACTGAGCAGTGAAAGGGTGCAAGAACCTAACACCAGACCAGGGTACCACCTATGACTCTTGATGACAGCCAACTCTGCCTCTCCCATCCAGATCAAAGACTCTAAAGGGACATTTCTTTGGTCCAAACTAAGTGCTTGTCCAGAAAGCCAGAATCTTTGGCTCTAATGATAATAATGCCAATTATCAATACCAATCTGAGAATTAAAAAAAAAAAGGGGGGGGGGTGATACTGTCATGTTAAGGTTGAGCTGACACATATGCTACCCTGAGGTTCTGTATATATTCACAGGTCCCCCAAGTGAAGATTATCGATAGACAACTATCAGGAATGGTACATTCATGAAGAATATATATATTCGAAGAAGTTACTGGACACTAACCCGCCATTCTATCATAGGTTTGGGACACGGAAGGTGTATGAAGTTGATCAATACTTATTCCATGTTTGAACATCAACCGTCTTTAAGTCCAATGTTATACACTCCTGATAATCCTGAATCTCCAATGAAGGACTGCATCAGGGACGTTAGTTAACATCCATAGATTCTAATTATCACCAAGTGAGTGTGAAGCAAGGGCATTATCGAAGACAATTGCCAAATCCCTCCTGCCTCCTTGCACAGACTGGTACAGCCATTATGATTCACGGCTGAATTTTTGATCCAATTCATTGACTTGGGAATAGGACTACTGTCATTCCATATCATCGAACTAAAGTGGATCAGTTAACGAATATCACACCAGGACCTGATAAAATTGCTTAATAGCAAGAGCAGTGACCATGAAGATCGGTACTAACTGATGAACGCTCAAGATCCAAGGTTGAATCAGAATCCAGCTTAGCATCAGAAGAGAGAAAATCAGAAAGCTAACCAGAAGTGATCCAAGTGGAGTGCAGGATTGTCGATACCTGGAGGATTCCTGGAAAGACTATCATCGAGCCAGGTGATGTGTGTGGAACCGACTTGACGCACAGATACACTGAAGTCCCCGTCTATGACGAATCCTCTAAGACCCTTCTGAGCTTCTTCACAATCCTATTTGTCGTGCTGATAGCCTACCGTATCCGTACAAAGAGCTCTATTCTATGCGTGTGTTGTGTGGTGTCTTGATTTGAGTTAATTAAAGTAACAAAAAGAGAGATGAGTTATGTTTTGAGAAAAAGCCTAGGGTGACTGCCTTGTGCATGTATTGTAATCCTTGGGTCAAAGGGGTCTGCAGATTCACCAGTTGAGTACTTTTAAGATAGATAGGTGATATATTTGGTCAATCCTAAATCCAACCCCAATAGAATCGTTACAACTGTTTATCTCATAGACTACACAAACTCCCGCTCCTTAGTTCTTGATTGGTTGTTTTATCGGGATAGACCATGTAAACTCCCACCCCTTAGTTCTTGATTGGTTGTTTGATCTGGATGTACTATGTTGACGCATTCCCCCCCCCCCCCCCCCCGTTCTTGATTGGTTGTTTTATCTGAAATGACCATGTTAACTCCTACCCATCAGTTCTTGATTAGTTGTTTTATCTGGAAAGACTACATAGGCCCATGCCCCTTGATTCTTGATTGGTTGCTTTTTCTTAATAGACCATATAAACTCCCAACCCTCAGTTCTTGATTGGTTATTTAATCCGAATAGACTATTTAAACTCCCACCCCTTAGTTCTTAATTGGTTGTTTTATCTGAATAGACCATGTAAACTCCCACCCCCAGTCTCGACTGGTTGTTTTATCTGGATAGACTACATAGATGCATGCTCTTCAGTTCTGGATTCATTGTTTTATCTTAATAGGCGGAATACACCACAACTTCTCAGTTCTTGATTATTTTTTTTTTTTTATCTGATTGGACTACATATCTAGTGTTTGTCGCCGTGTATATTCGTCTTCTCTTTGAGAACTACAGCTTGGATGGAAACAAAGAAAGATTTGATTCTTCTTTCAGTAAGCCCGGAGCTATTGATAAACTACAATATTTGGAATCTGTAGTTTCCGCTCACAGCATTCTCACAGAAATAAAGTACAAGGACACGCTGAATATGCTCAGTATATGTATTCAGTTCAGTGTCAAGCCGTGTATAAATATAGTTCAAATGGATCAAACTGTTTAGAAAACAAAAACACAGCAAATAATTCATCCTTACATTTATTAACAGTATCAATCAGTGCTGTCAAAGAGAGACAGCCGACATGGGCGACCACCTCACATTCATCATGTGTCGTGCAGTATATACAATGTCTACCGGCAGTTGTGTACTAGATGTGTGGAAGATTGCACTGATTCTCTTGCCATTCTCTGCCTGTTTGCAGTCTGCAGATCAATGTCTGGTATGTGTTCTTGGTTTTGAATTCTCTACAAGATTCAGTTTTAACTCTTAGTTACGTTTTGTCGAACGACGTCTCTGCACATCGGGTATTCCTATGCGTGCTTTTTTTTTTTTGCACTCGCTCGTATGAACTCAAGCGTAGTTCATACACACTACTTCTAGTAGTGCTGGACTAAATTTTGCGTGTGTATGAGCTTTCCCAATTACCAGTGTCCCTCGCCATCTTGCGAACCCACTCCGACTTCACAGGTACTTGTAATTTACATCCGCAAGCCAAGGACGATAGGTCAACATTTTAGTCCAACTGTCTGGTGAAGGGGTTGAACCCTTTACCTCAGCATCAGCACACCAGATGTTTAAGAACACGCGTTCTTATCCATTCGGGCCATGCTGACCTACAGTGCTGAGTCCTCCGATCAGCAGGAGATTCTCCTGCTGGAACGTCAAGCATTATTTGCCCACACTGTCAAAGAACATTTCGAGCCAAAATAGGCCTTATCAGCCATCTTACCATAGGGAATTGGTTATATCAGCTCTCTTTCCCACGACGGTGGCATTAACGATTTTGACCAGGCTTCACTCCCGTTCGTGTAGCCAGGCTAGCGCCAAAGTCTCACCAGTATCTGCTAGCAGAACCAGAACTGCATTGATTATATCAGCCCTGCCCATGCCTCTTCCCGTTTGTAATTAATGCATTATTTTCCACCTGGTCTGCGCGTTTATTACCTTTCACTCCGGCATATCCGAGTACGTTCATCCGGGTGAGTGAAGATATATGCGATTTACGAATGTTGTCTATCCACTCGGAGCGGAGATTGTCGGTTGTGATTGTCTGTGGAATGTTCACGGAATCTTATATGATTATGACGTGTGTAACTTCCTGTTCTGCTCGCCACGCGAGTGATCTGGAGGCAGCAGTGATCTTCGTCAGGCTTGATGTAGTTGTCTTGAACGCGCCGCTATCTCCATTGGTTGTTCACCACAACTGTTGTGATGTGTAAGCCCAGGATGAACTTGAACCATGCTTCACTGACCCATCTGTGTAGATGATGATCATGTCCTCTGGACGTGAATGTTCTTAGACCAGTTCCTTTATCCTAGTGATGAGAGATGCAGGCAATAGTCTCTTGCCCGCTCGATCAGAACCGAGCCACCACCAGGTCGCCATCCTGTAAGTTGTAGGAGAGTGAACTCCCCTGGCCATGGCTTAGACTCATGGCTGACAGTTGCTGCTCCCAGAAATATTTCAGAAATAGCAGGCTATAGATTAGATGTTTCTACTTTCTAGAGCAGTGTTCTCAACCTTTCTTGGCCCATGCACCCCTTCACCATATGTTTAGAATTTTATTCTCCCCCCTTTCGTATTTCCTCCTTATAAATCCCCCACCCCCTTACATTGTATACGTAAAAATGGAAGCTAAATTTAATAACACATACTAGAACAAGTCTAGACGTCTACATAAAACGTGATTTGCGGGTTTACTTACGCTATAAAACGAATTTCAGAAGGGCGAGAAGTACAAAACCAGGGAAAAACAATATCAAGCAATCAGTTCTTGTATTAACGCGATCTTGAAATAATCTTAATCCCCCCTCCCCGGAAACCCTTAAATAATCCCCCCCCCTTGGGTGGGGGGGGGGGGGTGGAATTCCCCAAAGGTTGAGAGCCACTGTTCTAGAGCATATCGCATGTTGATGTCACGGAAACTACTTGATATTTACACTGAAGGCACTGACTTGGTGGACAAAAACATCGCCGTGAAATCAAGCAAGCCTAGGGCTAAGGACGAATTATATCAAAGCAGAATGAGAGTACAAGATAGGCAGGGCATTGCATATTTCAAGGAAGACCTGCAATTTGAATGCTGCACATTGTAACAAGAACAATGGGCAACACAGCCCGTCAGAAAATGTTGGCAGGTAGAATCTACACGCCTGGGAAAATAATACGAATATGGGAGGTGAAGTCCAGAAAGAAACCTCAACCGTCGAAGTCGGAAGATGTTGGCCCAAGTGGCACGGGACTAAAAAGCAGACAACAACGTTCTGCTTGCACCAGGCATAGCAAATGTTGATCGCAGAAGAAGAAAACAATAACACATTGAAGCGGGAAGGACAGAAAGACAAGAAACCCCTCTGCTGTGTGTCCACCGTGACGAGGTAGAGGGGCTTGAGTGTTCCAATGACCATAAGAGCTATGCCGACGGTATCACAGCTACTGGTAGGGTCACCCATGTCGGACAGGTCAAGGGAGAGGAACCAGACCAAGCGACACACAAACCTGCTACCTTGTAGGTAGACTGGGGACAGTCAAAGGCTAGAGAAAGCACCCCGAAAAATGCTTGTCGAAATCGGATGTACTGAGCCACAGGCTTGACAAAGCAGTGCAACGTAACTTAATTCATGATGTCACAAATTAAAATTAATCGTTATGGTGCTAATCCCGTGAAGTCCCATCAGGCGGTGATAGTGCCGGGCCCCCTGCCTCGAGGGGGTCCACCCATGACTACTGGTGGTCACCTTCCCCTGTGCTGTGGAGTCAAGGCACAGAGGAGTAGGTTAAGAGCTATTGACCAAACACCCCGGACACTCAACATACTACAGTGGAATGCCGAAGGAGTTTATAACAAGAAAGTCTCCCTAACAAAGCGTCTTCATAAAGATAGAATAGATGTGGCATGCATTCAAGAGACACACCTCAACGCCAATCGCAAATTCTCAGTCAGAGGATATCAGGCCACACGTTTCGACCGCGAAGGACACAAAGGAGGAGTTCTAATACTTACACGAAATACAATACCTTGCAGCGAAGTATCTGTGATCTCTGACAACCAAACGGAAATTATAGGTGTTGATATAATGATAAAGGACGTGAAAATAAGAATTTACAATCTGTATAGCCCAGCAGATAAGGACCTTACACTCTCAAACATGAAAATAACTGACACAAACTGCATTATTGTCGGAGACTTTAATAGCCGTTCAGAAAGATGGGGATACCCAGATACTGATAAAAGAGGAGTTGAAATGGAGGACTGGGAAATAGACTCAAATCTCCATATACTCAACAAAGCGGATGACACACCGAGCTTCTACTCCAGAAGATGGTTTACCACTTCTACTCCAGACTTAGCTTTCTGCACAGGAGACATCCTCCACAAAATCGATCGCCATGTGCTTGACCAATTAGCAGGTAGTGACCACAGACCAATCAAGCTTGTAATGAATATGGAGTATGTTCCACAGGAGCAAAAGCCTTTGCCCCGCTGGAATTACAAACGAGCAGATTGGGACAGATTTGCCATACTAACAGACAAATATTGTGAAAACATAAATACACGATATGGCAACATGAAGCAAATGGTGGAAAGTCTAAACAGAGCAATAATACAGGCGGCCACTGAGTCTATTCCAAGAGGAGCGAGGAAAAATTACAAACCATACTGGACTGAAGAACTACAAATTTTGGAGGACAAAGTTGAAGATGCCAGGAAGACAGCAGAGAGAGAACAAACAACTGAAGCGAACATCTCTCTCAAAGCCATCTCAGCAAAATATAAAAGAACAGTAAATCAAACAACAAGAGATTGTTGGAGGGAAAAAACAGAAAACCTGAACTTTGACAGGGATGGAAACAAACTATGGAAACTAGTGAAAGCCATGAACAATGAAGGAACTAGAAAGAAACAAATAACAATTAAACAAGGTAATGCCTTGCTTACAGGAAAAAAGGCTGCAAATGCACCAATGGTGCCAGTGCAACCCACATTGATATTACAACCGAACAGAAGAAAGCAATCAAAGATAAACAGATACATCATAGTAATACAGAGACAGCAGCAGAATATATGATGGCAAATCTAACAATGGAAGAAATGGAACAGGCAATGAATACCCTAAAAAAGAAGAAATCACCAGGAAAGGATGGAATCACAAATGAAATGCTAATAGGACTAGGCACTAAGGCAAAAAAGAAACTACTAGCAGTCCTAAATTACAGCTGGAAGAGAGGAATAGTCCCACAGGCATGGAAGGAAGCTATACTAATACCAGTCCCAAAGAAAGGAAAAGACCTGGAAGAACCAAATGGCTATCGACCTATCAGTCTACTTAGCTGTGTAGGAAAATTAATGGAACGCATTATAAATGGCAGGCTAACATGGCATCTGGAAGAAAACAAACTCTTAACACCACACCAAGCAGGATTCAGAAAGTACAGATCCACTGAAGATCAAATAACCTATATAGCTCAGGAAATAGAGGATGCCTTCCAAGAGAAAAAGCACACACTAGCAGTCTGGATAGATTTAGAAAAAGCATTTGATAAAGTATGGAAGGAAGGACTGAAAGTAAAACTGCAAAAAATGCATGTTTGTGGGAAAATGTATAAATGGATCAGCCACTACCTTGAGAACAGAACTGCCAGGACAAAAGTACAAGGACAAACCAGCAAAATGATGCTGTTGGAGCAAGGTGTCCCCCAAGGAGGAGTTCTTTCACCAACATTATTCCTAGCATATATAAATGACATCACAGGAAAATTTTCCAGCCAGAGTACACACATCCTCCTTTGCAGATGACCTAGCCATATGGACATCTGAAGAATATATTAGTACAGCTAACAGCAGAATACAGCAAGCCTTATTAGCGCTAGAGGACTGGTCAAAATCATGGCTAGTGAAGATAAGTGAGGAGAAAACAACATGCACAGTGTTCTCCCTCTCAAATAAAACTCAGCAACCTAAGCTGGTATTGAATGGAAAAATATTGCGCCATGAAGAAAATCCAAACTATCTAGGAGTCACCTTTGATCGTCGCCTGACATGGAAGACACAGGTTGAGAAAAATCGAACAAGAGCAAGGCAAAGAATGGCAATCATGAAAAAGCTTGCTGGTACAACGTGGGGAGCAGATGAGAAAGTTCTCAAGAAGTTATATACTGGACGGGTGAGGCCAGTACTGGAATATGGCATCGCAGCTTGGGCAACAGCAGCTAAGTCAAACTTTAACAAAATAAGTAGAGTCCAAAATCAAGGAATGCGAATCATAACTGGAAGCCTGAAGACAACGCCTATTAATGAACTAGAAAAGATCACTTGTTTACAACCAATGCAGGATAGAAGAGATAGCAGAGCCCAGCAACAAGCAGAAAAATTTAGAAGATTGACAGACCACCCTATGTATAACAGGTTTAATGGTTTTGGAAAGGGAAGACTGAAGCGTAGCAACTTTGTAGAAACTGCAAAACGAAAGATTAGGGCAGATCCTATACTTAACATATCAACAGTCAAACCCATTTACAATGCACACAAGTTCCCATCTTGGAGACAGCAGCAACTGCCTGAGATGATAGAAACAATTCCTGGTATTGAAAACAAGAACACTCAGAATGAAACAGAAAGAAGAAAAATACGCCTAAACTACATAAAAGAACATTACCCAAGCAGCAATTGGACCCATGCATATACAAATGGATCAGCCAAAAATTCAATAGAAAATGGAGGAGGAGGAATTCTCCTTAATTTAAAAAATGGAGTGATAAAAACACAGTCAGTGGCAACTGCAAAATTTTCAAGTAACTTCAAAGCAGAGGTAGAAGCTTTGAAAACTGCAGCAGAAATGCTCTTGATAGGAGGAAAATAAAGAGAAGCAAATAGCTATCTTCACAGATGCAAAGTCAGCTGTCTCAATACTGAAGAGCAAAAACAGCACAGAACAAGCTGACCTAAGAGCAGCACTCCATGGTCTATGCCAGAAATCCAAAAAAGTTGTAATACAGTGGATCCCATCACATTGCAGTATACCTGGAAATGAAGAGGCTGACAGACTAGCAAAAGAGGGCGGACGACTCTACCTCAACCTGACATAGACATTACCTATAATGAGGCAAAGAGGTTTATAAAAAGCACTTATAGAACCAAATGGGAATCAGAGCATCCAGGCCACCAGAAGGATGATGCATATTACAAACTCGACCGAAGAGAACAAGTAGCAATCTTCAGACTCCGCACAGGACATAACAGGCTGAAATACCACTTGTTCAATAAACTAAAGATAGGAGATACCGATGAATGTAATTGTGGAACTGGTAAAATGACAGCTAAACATTTGCTGCAGGAGTGCCCAATATATGCAGAACAGAGAAAGATATTTTGGCCCACACCTGCTTCATTTGAGGACAAGCTCTATGGAGATATCAACAAGCTCAAGTTGACTGCAGCTTACTTTAACTACATTCAGGTTGACATCTAAAGGTGCATGAAGAAGTATTTAGACTGCCACACTTCATACCACAGGTATGTCGGTTACAAAAGCGTCTCAGAGGCATGACATGGAATATTGCTTGGCTTGCAAATCCATTACACGGAAAGTCCAAATCAAAAGCTCATTGTGTGGGCGTCATCAAAGACGGAAAAGGCGTTCCAGTGGCACGAAATGGAATATTGCTTGGATAGCAATTCCATTACGTGGAAAGTCCGAATCGAAAGCTCACTGTGTGGATGTCATTTGCAGGCTTCATTCTTCTGGTTTCCGGAGGAACAGCCTGAGGTGACTGGAAAGGCAACTATACGGAAATGAGGCTAAGCAGCCATGTGCAGGACGTGACGATTCCTTGGGTGAGCCCAGTACCAGAGCGCTTTGTATCGGCTCTGCAATTATGGAAGCCTCCTTGGATGGAGGGAATGCCCATGGTCTGCCACTGCCTTCCCTTGAGGGCTGACCGTTATGACTTTGGCTATTCTAAATGAGCTAGCTGGGATGGGGGGGGGGGGGGGGGGGGGCATAACACCACAACATTGAGAGTCAAACGTCTTACGAAACCCCCGGGAAGGTTAACCCGGTCAACATGCCCGCTTAAGTCAGATGTGTCGGCCTACGGCGCAAGAACGCAACTCTGCTTGTCAAAGACCTACGTGAGAGCCCAAAGCTAAGGAGAGCTAAATAGAGCTAGGGAAAAGGGCAAGTAAAATAACGGTTTAGGAGACCAGACAGAAGAGACACAAACGCTATAAATAGCTATAACGGGACACACTCGTGTCAAAAAGGAGGGCAACGAGTGTACGTGAGCTTGGGTTACCCAAGAGACTGGGAAACCCGCATCACGAGAAGTGACCAAGTAATTCTGGTTACTACAACCAAGTGACCAGCGTGCTGGAACTCCAAGCACGGAAACCAGCGGATGCACGCTGAGCTAATTGCTCGTGGCTGAACACGCCACAGAGAGCTGGTTCAGACAGAGACTCGACGGCGTAGGGAACAGACTGTATATCCGCTGTGGATACTTTGTTGTTGTTAAGACAGTATCAATAGTTAGGACTTAAGCTTAGCTTCAGTAGTTATTATTATTAATATCATCTCCTCATTCCATCTTCATAACATACTATGATGTTTAATACCGATGTGGTATTCCGCTCGTGGAGCTCATGTACGATCAGCTCCGAATAAAATGTATCCTTTTGCAAACAATACGAGTTGTCACTTTCGTGTGGTGCAAAAGTAGGGAATCCTTGTATGCCTGTCGCAAGTGAGTTGCTGACAGGCAGGATACCGTTTGGTGTCAGAATCGTGGGCCTTGAACCTACCATTTAATAAACATATTAGGATACCATTTGGTGTCAGAATCGTGGGCCTTGAACCACCGCTAATTACTATTTGGTGTCAGAATCGTGGGCCTTGAACCACAGCCACTTACCATTTGGTGTCAGAAGTTCCTTGAACCACCGCTAATTATCATTAGCCAATTACCATTTGGTGTCAGAATCGTGGGCCTTGAACCACCGCCAATTACCATTTGGTAAAAGCAAGTCGATCAGTTGTGTGTACGAAAGACAGCGGCGGAACATCCCGAGTGCCGTAGTTTTCAGCAGATTAGATGAGTATATTTTCCACTAATTTTGATAACCATCTTTAACAATGCATCCTCTTTTTCAGTGAAATTTGTAAATAGTTAACACATAATAACTAAAATTATTTTGTAAAATTATATTGCTATCAATTGTGGAAAAACATAAAGCCATATAATGTCATCATTAAATGACTACATCCAGGCTGGCAAAGAACTAGAATATACTGGAGAAAAATTAGAGAAATGGGCAAACGAAAGATACAGAGAAGAGACAGAGAGAAAAGCTGCTCTAGAGAGAGACCAAAGAGCATTGGAAAGACAACATCAGAAAGAGATGAAGGAGTTAGAAGAAGCCACTAAACAGAAAGAATTGGAAATAAAACAGAAGCAGATAAAGATGGACGATGCCACAAAGCAAAAGCAAATAGACGTAGAGTCACAAACGAAGTTGAAAATGAAAGAGATGGAAATTGACTCAAACATCCAGATAGCCTCTACTAAACAGAAGAGTCAAGAAGAGCAAAATAAATTCTCTAAATATAAGGGGATCATCAAGCCCTTCAGCCAAGGCGATTCAATCTCAGCTTGGACTGAGAATATAGAATTCCAGCTTAAAAGTCAGAAAATACCATTAGAAGATTGGGCGATGATCTATATGAGAAATCTCAGTGGGGAGCCATTAAAGGTCATAGAGTCGATACCAACAGAACTAAGAAGTAACTATCAGTATATCCATGATAGGATTATGCAGCATTTTCTACTCGATGCTCCTGGATATCAGATCCAGTACTCACAGATAAAACCAAAGCCAACTGAAACGTTCTTAGACTATGTTTCAAACGTCCAGAGTATATTCAATAAATGGCTTAAGGCGGCAAAAGTAGGGAAGAATTTTGATAAATTACAGGACTTAATGGTGATGGATAAAGTCATATCCACAGTTCCTACTCCCTTTGCTAAGTTCCTTCAACAAGCAGACATTGAATCTATTGAACAACTTGAAAAACGTGGTTCAGCTTATTTTTCTTCAAACCGCGACATATTTAAAACATCATTACATGATACTGAGATCACTGCTTTTGTTAAGAACGTACCTAGCAGGTCTTACAACCAAAAAGGGTATCAGAAGAAAGATAAACCTTATCAGAAGCCACCACAGTGTGTATACTGCAAATTATTTCATCCGCAGTACTCGATGTGTGATAAAAGTCCATCTTATCCTGCTCATCTAGAAATGATGATGAAAAAGCAGGAAAACAAACGAAACTCATACAAACGTGCGGTTAAATGCTTCTTCTGTTCAAGTTATGGCCACTATTCTTCTAAGTGTTTGGGCAGGCAAAGAATGAAGGCTAGCAATGCTTTGCTCATAGATACATCATCTGACGATGATAGTGTAGTTGATTCTGAACTCGAAAATGTATTACCATTCAATGAGTGTGAGAGTGTGGCTGTAGTTACTGATATGTTAGACTTTAATAAATGTGACACGTGTCACCAGTTTCATGCGGACGGAAAACTTAAATGTGGTCATGTTGTACCATGTTCCAACGAAGATGCTAATTCAGCTTTAGCCTCCAGAGGTAATCTAAAGTTCCACGATGCACTGGTCAACGAACAACCATGCCAATGTTTACTTGATAGCGGCAGCACTTTACTTGGGGTAAGAAGAGAGCTAGTTAAGCCAGAAGATTATACGGGTGAGTTTGTTAAATGCCGCACTTTCTCTGGAAACATTGAGAAATACCCGCTGGCAATAGTCCGCATAAACACCCCGTTCCTTTCCAGCACATTTACGTGCGCGATTTTGCAGAATCCCTGTACTTACCTAATTTTGGGTTGCTTGCCATCATTAAAACAATGTACTGATGACGAAATATTAGCCTGGAAACAAACAAACACGGCTAATGCTGTAACGAGGTCAGATACCCAAACACATTATACTGACCTACAAAATGAAATGTTACAGTTGTTAACACCCAGCGGTGCTAGTAACAATACCACTCGACAAGAGTTTATCGAGGCACAACGCACCGATCAAACTATCGCACCTTATTTTAAATTGTTAGGTGAGCGAGCGAAAGTAACTAAAAATGCATCTTGGTATTTTAAAATACACAACGGAATTCTCATGCGTTATTATACCACCAATAACCATGAAATTCAGCAGACGGTGTTACCATTAAAACACCGACAAAATGTGCTAAAGATTGCGCATGATTCACCGTTTGCTGGACATTTGGCCTATGACAAAACAAGAGCCAGAATTTTGTCACACTTCTATTGGCCTAAGTTTTGTAACGATATTAAATCTTTCTGTCGGTCATGTACTATTTGTCAACATTTAGTGAGAAAGGGAAAGCATGTAACAGCCGAGGTTCAACGTTCAATATTGGCCTCTAGACCATTCGAAAGTGTAGCGGTAGATATTGTTGGACCCCTGAATCAGGTGTCGAACAAAGGAAACCGGTTTATACTAACCCTCGTGGATCTTTGTACACTCAAATACATTACCTCCAAAGATGTGGCAAATGTATTTTTACATCTATTTTGTCGATTTGGCTTTCCTCGAACCATTTTATCCGACCGAGGAACGCAGTTTATTTCGGCTGCTATGCAAGCCCTAACAAAATTGCTAGGAATAGAACAGCATTTCTGTAGCCCGTACCACCCTGCCAGTAACGGGATTATAGAAAAAATTAACGGGGATCTAAAACACATGCTGGCGAAAGTAACAGCAGAGAACCCATCTGATTGGGATACTCTATTACCAGCAGTGCTATTTGCCCATCGAGAAATTCCGCACTCAAGTACGGGTTTCTCACCTTTCGAGTTAGTTTATGGGGCGAACCCTCGTGGACCCCTAACAATTTACCATCAGCTAATCACTAGCTCAGTAGAGAGTCCAACCTCAGTAACACCTTATGAGATGGTAACAGAGACACGCGATAAAATTATGAAGGCGTGTGTAATAGCCAAATCATCTTTGGAGACAAAAGGCCAGATGTACCGCGACTATGCAAATAAGGGCGCCAAAACCCTACACCTTGAACCCAATCAAAAGGTGCTAATTTTACTACCAGATAAACGTAATTTGTTACTAACGTCATGGCAAGGGCCATTCAAAGTTGAACGAAAGATATCAGATGTCGATTATGAAATATCGATAACGGGAAAATTAAAGATATTTCATATCAACATGCTGAAGCCTTATTTCTCACGACAAGAACTGATGACAGACGAACAGAATGCACCTACACCAAGTAACCGGACGACAGACGTACATAACACAACTACACTAGGTAGGGCGACAGATGACGACGACATCGCAAACACACCTAGCCAGGAAACAGCACACACAGCTAGTACAACAACAGTACTTAATCAGACAGATGACGATGGAATAGAAATACCAGTCTCGACAGTAGACACGACTGGGACAATTGATAGCATACGGTTAGAACCGAAACTCACAGACGAGCAACGACGACAAATGATAGAGTTAGTAACGGAGTACAGGGAAATTTTTTCCGACATCCCAGGTAGGACAGACAGAATAGAACACTCCATTATTCTGACTGATAACACCCCTATCAAATGCCGACCGTATTCCATCCCATTAAATTACAGGGAAAGTCTCAACAAGGAACTTTTAAATCTTGAGTCGAGTGGAATAATTCAAAAATCACAGTCAGAATATTCTTTTCCTATTGTCCTGGTCAAGAAAAAGGACTCGACGATTCGCCTCTGCGTCGATTATCGCCGGTTAAACAACGTAACGTGACTGTCAGAGTCTCACATGGAGTCGGTAGAAACATAAAGATAGAAGGGAATTAGAGAAGGGGCATAACCCCGATACAAGGGAGACACACTTCGAATGCTCGAACAATCCAGAGCCTTCGAGAAGCATAGGTCAGTTCGCCTACAGCTCCGTGGACACGCTGACCGCGTGCCAGGACCTGTTCCACGAGAAGCTCAAGGAGAGTTACAGCCCGTGTCCGATCGAGACACGTTGGAGGGCAGACACGGACTGGACATCGAAGAAGCAACAGGGTTTACCTTAAGGGGGACTTGATAGCTTAAACCCCAAGTGTATTTAGGGGTCTTATGCATACGTTAGATAGCTGATAGAGTTGTTGTATTGATCATGTATTATTGGTTTATTGTAAACTCCTGTGATATGCAATTCGAGGGTTGCTGGCTGCGAAAACCTTTCTTCGCCAGCTTAATGTAACATAATATAAATAAATGATGTTCGATTGTATCTGAACGGAGTTTGTTGCCTGTATGAGCCCGGGTTTCATTCCCCTAGGTATCCAGGACGGTGACAGGCTATTTGGGGGCTAGCCGGTTTTGGCAAGCACAAGCTTTACTTTCCAGACAGCTCTTGGTTTTGCCAAGTAAAATATATCAACTTTCGTACATGACAAAGTCTATAACTTTGCAGCTATCATCGTATTATCTGTGAATGAGCTATTGTAGTCCCTCTACAAAAGTAATTGAAATGATTATGATGTTCATAAAATTTGACATTGACATGACTGGACAATTACAGTGACCGTTACTAATTTTTTTTTATTCCAACATCAGATTGTTCCGCGAAATATCGTGTGTATGTAACCTCTCCTCCAGCAGTGGCGAGAAAACAGCAGAACCAAACAAGACTACAGTCAAGACACCAGGAAAAATAAGATGAGTCCCATTTCATGCTCATTATATCCCTAAGCGATACTCATGCATTTTTCATTGATGTAACATTTTTCATTGTATTGGTTTTTATATATATGCTAATCTCATAACCAAGCAAACCTGCTCGTGCAAATTTGAATGTAAACATTAAGGGGGATAACCAAGTTTTGTACACCCAGACTAATATCAAAGGGATTTAATTTCAATAAAGTGAACACTAACTATAATACAAGATGTCAACATTAGAACAGTGCATTGAATTAGGAATTAGGTTAGGATATACTGCCGAGAAACTTTCAGAATGGGCACAAAAGACGCATTCAGAAAATATTGCACGAGAAGACAGAGCAACGGAAAGAGAAGAGAAAAAGATGCAAGCGGAAAGAGAAGAGAAAAAGATGCAAGCAGAAAGAGAAGAGAAAAAGATGCAAATGGAAGCTGAAGAAAAGAAAATGCAACTGCAGGCTCAAGAGAAGAAGATGCAAATGGAGCTCGAAGCTGCGACCAAGCAAGCCCAATTAAACGCAGAAACACAGATAAAACTGAAACAAATGGAAATTGACTCCAACTTAGAAATTTCAGTAAACAAAAGTAGAAGTAAGGAAGAGGAACAAAAATACAACAAATATAAAGGCTTAGTCAAGCCCTTTTGTTCAGGAGATTCAATAAGCGCATACTTAGAGAACTTCGAGTGTTTGATGACTTACCATAACGTCGCAAAAGTCGACTGGGCATTTATTCTGATGAGAAATTTAGCATTAGAGCCCTTAAAAGTGATAGAGACAGTTCCACAAGACATGAGGAAAGATTACGATTATTTGAAACAAAGAATACTCCAACATTTTTCACTAGACACAGCAGGCTATCAACTACAGTTCTCAAAATTAGCCCCATCACCTAACCAAACTTTCATAGACTACGTGTCTACAGTCCAAGATATTTGTACAAAATGGATAACCTCAGCAAAAACAAATAACAGCCATGATAAACTAAAGGAGCTAATTATAATCGATAAAATCATTAGCACAATACCAACCCCTTTTTCTAAATTTTTAAGGCAAATGGATTGTAAAACTATCCAAGAAATAGAAAATAAGGGGAGCGCATATTTTACAGCTAATCGCGATATTTTTCAGTTAAATATGAGCCAAAATGAAACAGCAGCGGTTACAAACACCAAATATTCAAAACCTAATGAAAATAGGTTCAAACAACGCTCTAAGTTCACAAAACCAGTCCTGTGTCAGTATTGTCATCTGACACACGAACAGTACGCGATGTGTGACAAATCACCGAATTATCCACATCATCTCCAAATGATAGTAGAAAAACAAAAAAAACAAAAGGGACGCATATCAGAGAGCAGTTAAATGTTATTTTTGCGCGAGTTATGGGCATTTTTCAGCACGTTGTGATGGGAGAAAGATGATGAAGCAGGCCAATGCCGCATTAATAGATACATCGTCGGATGAAGAAACTGAACAACAGAACGAATGCGACATCCAGAATGAAAGTGCGAATGAGTTAGGTAATGCAGTAGAGATCATTAACACCATCACTGATAACACATGTAACACCTGCAGAAAATTTCAGCTTGATACCACTTTGTTATGCGGCCACACAATCCCAGTGTCTAACGAAATGGCCAACAGCAGCCTTAACATCAACAGGCAAGTTAAAGTTTGCGACAGGTTTTGTTAATAACAAACAATGTACACTAATACGAGATAGCGGGGCGACTCTTTGTGGAATTAAAAGAACATTAGTTAATGACAAAGACTACACACACAAATACGTAACATGTCGCACATTCGCAGGCACCATCGAAAGATACCCCCTAGCACTGGCCGAAATTCGGACACCTTTTATATCAGGACAAGTGCTATGCGCAGTACTTGAGAATCCTTGCGCGGAAATTATCCTTGGGAATCTTCCTAACATAAGATCCTGCTCTGAAGAAGAAATCAGAGAATGGGAACAGAAAAACGGTATCCAAAAAGCAAACAGTGGTTCCAGAATTAAAACACACACTTGCATGTCTCAAACTGCCAAAAGCACAAGGGAGACAACCGATGACGGAATTCGAAACGAATTCACAGAGGTGCAGAACACAGGGTCGGTTGAATCTTTCAATGACACCATCAAATTAACACCTCGAAACTGAGGACGTCACCGAACCACAAAATATTGAGCCTGTAAATGTGCAACAACAGACACAATACGCTAATATAGTGACAAGACAAATGACACACAAAACCCACAACGACCAACTTCAGGAGTCGCTACAAATCATTTCACCCAATATTACCACCACCGAGTTTATACAAGAACAAAAAGCAGATCCAACCCTTTCGCAATACTTTCGACTAGTAGGATTGAAGCCAAAATTGACGAAAAACGCTTCTTGGACATTCAGACTAAATAACAATATTCTAACGAGGTTATATACCAGAGATCAAACCACGATACAACAAGTGGTTCTACCTCAGTCACATCGTGACAAAGTGCTTCATATAGCCCATGACTCACCTTTCGGAGGTCATATGGGTTATGAAAAAACCAGGGCCAGAGTCCTGAGCCAATTTTATTGGCCTAAATTTTGCCAGCACATAAAAAACTATTGCAAATCTTGTGATATCTGTCAGAAATTAATTAAGAAGGGAAAAAACCCTACGGCAGAAATCCAATCAACCACAACGGCCTCAAGACCATTTCAAATAGTTGCGGTTGATTTAGTGGGTCCTTTAAACCACATTTCAAACAAAGGAAATAGGTACATTTTTACACTCGTGGATCTGTGTTCAAGGTGGGCAGAAATGATTCCGTTAAAATCAATCTCCTCTAAAGATGTGACGGACGTATTTTTACAAATATTCTCCCGTTTTGGCTTTCCGGAGAAGATAATATCGGATAGAGGAACGCAGTTCATATCTAATGCCACTCAATCGGTAACTAAGTTACTCGGCATAAAACAATGTTTTACAAGCCCCTATCGACCGTCCGCGAACGGAATTTGCGAAAAATTGAACGGGGACCTAAAACATATGTTAGCCAAAGTGACAGCTGAAAATCCAGCCGATTGGGATATACTTCTCCCAACGGTGCTGTTCGCCTATAGAGAAGTGCCGCAGTCGAGCACTGAGTTCTCTCCTTTTGAATTAATATATGGAGCAAATCCAAGAGGACCTCTCTCTATGTACAGAGATATGATATCGCAACCCGTAAACACCCAATTACCAGTTTCCACCTATGATTTGGTCACTGACACCAGAGACAAAATCATTAGATCCTGTATACTAGCCAGATCATCTTTGCAGGAGAAAGGTTTTATGTACAGGCAATACGCCAACAAGGGTGCAAGAACCATTGTATTACATCCCAATCAAGAGGTGTTGTTATTATTACCTGACAAGAGAAATTTACTTTCAACCTCGTGGCAAGGACCATTTAAAGTTATGAGAAGGATTTCGGAAGTTGACTACGAAATCTCTTTGAATGGCAAGTTGAAAATATTCCATGTAAATATGTTAAAACCTTACTATTCTAGGAATGACAGTGACAGAAGCAATCAGACGGAGAAAACAGGGGACAATAACCAGACTGACAAGAACGACAACCACAACGAAACGACAACTAGACAATTGAACGACACTACTACAAATGAAAATCTAGACGAAACATCATTAATGACTCATTCTTGTGACAACGAAAACGACGAAAACATATTCACAGTACCGACAATGGATAAATACGACGAAGTTAACGACACATTAGCAACGATTATTCTGGACGATGACTACGATGACATTGAAGACAATTTACAAACAGTAGCGTCAGTAATAAATCAGACGGACGTAGACAATACGGAAATTCCAGTACCAATCATGAACGACGACAGTACGATGAAGGACATACAAATCTCTGACACTTTGACACAACAGCAGCGACAAGACATTTTGTCTCTTCTTAACGACTATAAAACTATCTTCTCAAACAAACCTGGACAGACTGACAAAATAACACATTCTATTATTTTGACAGATCTAACACCGATCAAATGTAGACCATATTCAATTCCATTACATTATAGGGCAAATTTGGATAAAGAAATTTTAGACTTAGAAAAAAATAAAATAATACAGAAATCTGTGTCCCAGTACTCTTCGCCAATTGTTCTGGTGAAAAAGAAGGACCAAACTATTCGTTTATGCATAGATTACAGAAAATTAAATACTATAACAACGACAGATGCTGAGCCAATGTACAGCTGTGAAGACCTCATTTTGAATATGTCTCAATCATCCATTTTTTCTAAACTTGATTTAGTAAAAGGTTACTGGCAAATACCACTATCTCCCTCTTCAAGACATATAACCGCATTCTCTACACCGCTTGGGCTAGTATGAATGGAAATATCTTCCTTTTGGCTTAAAGAACGCCCCGCTACATTTGTCAGGTTAACTAGACTGTTATTGCACGGCATCAAGGACGTGCAATCATATATTGATGATATATGTGTCCATTCTTCAGACATGACTTCTCACTTACTTACACTCCAACAAGTCTTTAATCAAATCCTTCTTTTTGGACTTACTATCAAACCTTCCAAGGTTGAAATAGGCTATAAACAGATAGACTTCTTAGGTCATAGGATTTCCGAAGGCAAACTATTGACAGATGATAGAATCGTATCAAAAATTCTGAACCTGCAAGTTCCAACTACAAAGAAACAGGTCAGAAGCCTTTTAGGTCTCATAAACTATTATGCCAAGTTTATACCAAACTGGGCAGAACTCACATCAGTTTTGTCTAATCTGTTGACAAAAGATCAACCAGAAAATTTTGTAAGAGTATCCGTTTAGAGGATGTAATGTGCAAATTGAAATCAATTTTTTCTAACCCACCCGTATTAAGATTACCAAACATAGATATACCTTTTATTCTGACCACAGATTCGAGTGCTATCGCAATTGGAGGATGCCTGATGCAGGAATATCAAGGCGTGAGACATCCAATACTCTATGTCAGCCGCAAGCTTAAAAAGGCAGAAATCCGGTATTCCACAGTTGAGTTGGAGGCATTAAGTCTACTTTTTTGTATGCGTCGTTTATCTAAGTTCCTCTTAGGTTCCCATTTTGTTGTTTTGACCGATAATTCGCCGCTGCTGGTACTTAAACAAGGCGTTCCAAAGAATCATCGATTAGCAAGATGGTGTCTTCTACTTCAGGATTTCGACTTTGAAATCCGCCACATCAAGGGTACGGATAATATTATTGCTGACATATTATCACGGCAAACTAATGCACCAGCAGACTAACACTATGCACATTAATTAGTCGCCATATAATAAGCTGTGAGATTTTAGTCTGTTGCATAGAACAGTGTACCTCTACACTTACTGTAGAACTTTAACTTAGAAGTGTCAACAGCTGATTTAATACTCTACTTATAGCTATCACAGACATGAAACTTTGAGAACCGCTAACTATATTGGGCCACAGTGGCAATTAGCAGTACATCAAAAACATTCCGAACTGTGGAGATTAACATTTGTGAAATTATTTCATCAATCACAGAACTGAAAGTTACCATGCGAATATTAATAACTGTGCATACGCGTGATTTCAATTGACTCGCAAACTAACGTAACAGAACATCGCACATACAAACAGCGATATACTTAACCGATTCCGACATATGAGAGACAACACAACAATGTGACACCAAAATGTTACCTACGAACTGTAACAGTATTGGAACAACACACGGACGAAAGAACGACAACACACGGATCGTCGTTGGAGTTAATTAATTTAATGTTATTAGTTAAATATGTATTACATTTGTGCTTTATTATATACATTAAATATGTGAACATGTAAATTATACATTTTCTATTATAATATGTCACAAACATTCTCATTCATAGTTAAAACTTTCTCCCAATACAATTTTTGCAATTTAATTTATAAACCATTTTCTTATCACCAAAACAAATAGTACTTGATGCTTTCAATATAGCATATCGCCAGTTTCCTTTTTCTAAGGGCGACAAACATTTACCTCACCTTAATTTGTATATTTTAACAAATTATTATATTGAATGAAAGGTGTGCGAATCAGAGAGTGAATGAATTAAATGAGAGAGCGATATACTGAGCGGACAAATTGTACGCAAAAAGTATTTATTTTAATTTGTCTGCGTTTTGAGTGTAAAATGTAACACTTGTCTAAAATTGTGTATACATGTTTAGTGTTAGATAAAATAGGTTCACTCTAAGAATCACTGTTTGAATACCCTGTACATGCGTTACACAGATGACGTAATTCATGACAAGGGATATTCCAGCTCGTGACACTTAGAGATGTACTACACACCACATACCCACAGGTAGCACACACGTCAGACATTAGATAGAACATACTCATAAAACTAAACACTAACAAATAAATCACACACATTTTATTAGAGCAAGTAACAAAGCAGTAAACACACTAACAGGCAAACAGGAACATAAGTAGTTACTTGGGAGAAAACAATAGTGCATATATATATATATATATATATATATATATATATATATATATATATATATATATATATATATATATATATATATATATATTAAGCACTATAGAACATACGGAAGTTAAAGTGTATCAAAATACACATTCAGGACAAGAATTGCAAGTGTTCTTAAATAAGCCAAGACAATTTGTCTGATACTGCAAAACTATGCCTTCACGATTAAGCATTTGAAGGGAAGCATGAACTCTCTGGCTGACACATTGAGCCGACCTTCTCACATTGAGATACCTGAAATACGAGAAGAGAGCGACCATATATCACCAAAGACATTGACACTGTAATTATTTAGTGCCCTATGTGGTGATTATGAAGATTATAGTGCGTTACTATCGCCAGTCGCTTAAAGCTGTGTAATATAAACTGTGTCAGTATTAGTGAATTTAACAGACACATGATTAGTTGTCTACACCACTACCACTTATACAACCCTTGAGTGGATCGAAGTGTTAGATTTGAACCTACACAAATCAGTAGCATACCATTTGTATGAACATTACCCAGGATGAGAGCGTAAATCAGACTTTGTCTAGTTGAACTCAATTTTCGAGGACATTCTACAGAGGACACTGCTCCAACATCACACCTGGCTGTAATTAATTAGTGTAGTTAGATAGAAATTATATGTGATATGTATATAACATGTTTTTATAAACAGTCGCGTATAACTTCATAATTTTGTAGTCATATTAGAATTATGAATGTAGATTTACCATATAACTTTATTTAGGACATTTCAGAGTTATAATTCA
Organism: Cepaea nemoralis; assembly: GCA_014155875.1. NCBI lineage: Eukaryota > Metazoa > Mollusca > Gastropoda > Stylommatophora > Helicidae > Cepaea > Cepaea nemoralis. The sequence goes on from JACEFZ010003592.1 coordinate 107,597, forward strand.
CCTACATTTAATTAAGAACGCATTTAATTTAACATCTACATCATATTACTTTAGTTTATCACCATTTAAACATAGTTAATTATATATTTAGTTAAATAAAACATCACTTACAAATTAAACCCATCATTTAATAATTTATATCATTTCATGTATTAAAAATACTTTAAGATAACTAACCCATTTTTCCTAAATTTAATTAGTTAGTTAGATTAGTTTCTTAGATTAATTTAGAACAGTACACCAACTTACAATAGATTAGTTAGATTAGTCATTATCATAGGATTGGTAGCAAACAATCTATGCAACTATGTATATTTTTGTATAGATATGACGGGTGCAGAAATACAGCACAGTCATGTGGCTTGAATACCCATTTAAATTCAGCCAAGGATTTAATGTACATATTTATTGTTCATCCATGCATTATTTCTTGAACCTTATTCTAATGACGAACCAATATTTTAAAACCACTGTTGAATGAAAGATGAACGAAAGATGTGTGAATGGGAGAGAGAGAATGGATTAAATCAGGAGAGTGAGAGAGATGTTGCGGTATTTTTTTTCACCGCACAACACGACTTGTTGTAACTTGTCTGTGTCAATCTGTGTAATCAATGTGTTGTCGAGATTTTTATAAATGTGTAGTTGCTATACTTTAGTGATAGACATAGGAAACATATTTTGAGCATCTTAAAACGGGACTGTAGACATAAATCAGCATAACACACTCGTTTGTGGCTACAATAAACCGCTTTACGGCGCTCGAAAGAATACATACACGTAAAGTAGAAACGCATACACATGTTAGTGAGTTAAATACACTTTAGTTTAATAGGAAACACGCAAACGTCCAGGAAAACAAACACATAAACCTGCATACATCATTACTTTCCAAGAACGATAACTACTCCGACAGGGGACACAATAACATCTCTAAAACCTTAGTGTAACACTTAAATATTTCTTCACAAGCGGAAGCTAAAAAGGTGAAGAGTGGCACATAAACATGTATACTAGTTGGGACAATTATTATATGGTAGCATGAACATTTAGTGTCCATGTTTTGCACTCGTAACAGAGGCAAGTTGTATGGGATTGTTAATTTTGGACAATCGCAGGACAGGTCTTATGGCATTGGTTCCGGATCACACAATTCCCAGAAATATAATGACAGTTTATTGCCAATTGTACTAGTGTGGTGAGCTACTCAATTAGCCAAGTGAAGTGATACAACAGTGTGACGAAGGAAAGGAGAGATCTTGTCCTATCCCCAGAAGAGAAGTAGAGAACTTACGAAGTCTTTGACAAAATTAGACAGCCAATTTTTGTGAGATTACAACTTGTGTTACCCCCACAACTTAAAAGTTTGTAACACAACAGGGGAGGAAGGAGAGCCTGTCAAAGACCTTACGGAGAGAGCTCAAAGCTAAGGAGAGCTAAATAGAGCTAGGAAAAGGGCAAGTAACATAACAGTTTAGGAGACCAGACAGAAGAGACACAAACGCTATAAATAGCTATAACGGGACACACTCGTGTCAACAAGGAGGGCAACGAGTGTACGTGAGCTGGGGTTACCCAAGAGACTGGGAAACCCGCATCACGAGAAGTGACCAAGTAATTCTGGTTACTACAACCAAGTGACCAGCGTGCTGGAACTCCAAGCACGGAAACCAGCGGATGCACGCTGAGCTAATTGCTCGTGGCTGAACACGCCACAGCGAGCTGGTTCAGGCAGAGACTCGACGGCGTAGGGAACAGACTGTATATCCGCTGTGGATACTTTGTTGTTGTTAAGGACAGTATCAATAGTTAGGACTTAAGCTTAGCTTCAGTAGTTATTATTATTAATATCATCTCCTCATTCCATCTTCATAACATACTATGATGTTTAATACCGATGTGGTATTCCGCTCATGGAGCTCATGTACGATCAGCTCCGAATAAAATGTATCCTTTTGCAAACAATACGAGTTGTCACTTTCGTGTGGTGCAAAAGTAGGGAATCCTTGTATGCTTGTCGCAAGTGAGATGCTGACACTGCTGTAAACATGCACAACGCAATCACGTCCGGAAAACAAAACTCCGGATAAACAAAGAAGAAGAAGAAGAAAGACAAGAAATATGACGATTAAATATTTAAGACGTTGGTCATCATGGCTGAATGGATAAGAACGCATGCCCTGAAACATCCGGTTTGGTGATGCCAAGGTAGGGTGTTCAACCCCTACACCAGACAACTGGACGAAAATGTTGACCTCTCGTCCTCCACTTACACGTACCCCTGACGTCGGCTGATGGCGAGGGATACTGTTAATAGGGAAAGTTAATCTACACGCAAAATTCAGTCCAGCACTATTAGAAGTAGTGTGTATGGACTACGCTCGAGTTCAAAGCGAGCTGGCGCTAAAAATATTTAAGACAAGAAATCTGATTATTAAATATTAAAGGTAAGAAATCTGACTATTAAATATTTACACAGAAGCAAACAATGGTAGCCGGTCTCTCTGGCCGAGAGGTTACACCACTTTCTTCGTAATCCCGTTTATCACGAGTCTCGAAGCGGGCGAGAACTGGAAGCGGTTCTACCCCCGCTGGTGACTTGCGGGATAACTGAGCCGGCCGCTCAGAAAGCAATGGCAAACTACTGAGCGTAATCTTGCCAAGAGATCAACAGACAGCTGAAAGATGCTGCTGTTGACAGCGATGTCCTGTAAAGGATATGCGAATTTTAAAAAAAAACAAAAAAACAATGGTAGCGATAGCAAAATAAAACTACGCTAATATTAATATGCATACTAACAGTGTTTTTAAAACAAGGGATGAAAAGAACTAACAGTGTTTTTAACACAAGGGATGAAAAGAACTAACAGTGTTTTTAACACAAGGGATGAAAAGAACTAACAGTGTTTTTAAAACAAGGGATGAAAAGATTAGAGAATCGACTTCATTGCATCGGGTGTTATACCATACGGGTCGGTCTCATTCCGCAGGCGACCTGCCGAAATCGTCGCACAAAGCATGAACTCCGTAGCTCCAGCGACCCCCAGGAGTCTCCGAGAAAATGGTACTCGTAAACCGAACGAAGTAGCCCTGAATCCAACCCACAACTTTCGGACCGCGGAGTAGGGGTCGCAATCACTTGTCCACGGAGACTCCCCCCCCCCCCCCGCCCTTCCAATAAACACGTGGCAGGATATGATACAAACCCTGGTCTATAACACGGGGGGGGGGGGTGGCTAGCTCGCTGGCCTGGTTGCCCGGTAGGCGTATGTTCAAATCCACATCGATGCGGGGATTTAGCTTCCACATACCTGGGCTTCTAGGTCTGCCCAATCTAACATGTGCAAACCGCTTAAGGCAATCTCGGATGTGGTGAATTTCTGTTGTGAAGAACAATATTGTATTGTACTTTGTAAATGCATTACTATACGCTTGAACTCTTATAAGAGGCATTTCTCATAAGCATAACTATTTTTTGGGTCCCAGGTGAGTTCGCCTTATCAGGTCTGCACTTTACCAGGAAATTATCTGGGAAGTAAAGACTGCCCGCGTCATAATAACCACTTCATCCGTCAAATGTCGACTGGTTTAAAATATGGGAGTAGCACCATATACACGATAGCCTTATAATGTGGAAAGGTATCCACTGTCTACCTTACTTCCCCTTTCGCTTATGTTTACACCATTCATTTGACAATGTGTGTTTTTCCCCCTATGCGAATGAAACATGCACAATGATGACCGAAAGATGAGTGATTGGAAGGTCCGAATGTAAGGCGGGCCTGCGTGAACAATTTGTGACCCTTTAAAAATAAAGTTCGTTCGTTCGTGTGTCCCCCCTGTCCCCCCCCCCCCCCCCGCCCCCAACCACATCACTGTTATGTGAAACACTAGAAGTGCAATATTCATTGAATCATGTGATAGCATCATTAGTCGCGTAACATAACATTACAGTCAAACCTCGGTTTTCGCCGATTTCGGTTTTCGTCGTTTTTCCGCGAAAAAATTGTCTCGACTTTCGTTGGTTACCTCAGATTTCGTCGACGTGTTCATGTGACCTTGCTGCTAATTTTGAGAAAACAAAGGGACCCACGAGTTCTTCTGTTCAGTTTGGCGTTGTTTTTCGGTGTGTGAGCATCACTTGCTAATAATAAAATACGAGAGTGGTATTACGATTGCTTAAGTCGGCCTCAAGTGCGGGAATTCACCATCCACGATAAGTCCCATTGTGGCGAAAAAGAAAGTAATAAAGGAGGCTAATGTGGCGAAAGGCGTGAATGTACTAACGAAACAGAGATCGCAAACAATTGAAGATGTCGAATAGTCATTATTAATTTGGATAAATCAAAAACAGTTTAGATGGCGATTCTGTTTCGGAGGCAATCGTATGTGAAAAGGCCAGACTGTTACCATTTTCGCGTAGGAGATGGATAGTTTCATCTCCTACGTGTAATTTGTGTGCCAGGGTGTAAAACCAGGAGTTTCTTCTCAAGATCTGAGCCGATGCGACGGAGTTTCGTGCATTGAGCGAAGCAATCCTTTAGTGAATTTTCGCAGCGTGTGTTTCTGTTTTGTTCGGTTTTTTCAACATGGCACAACAATTCGTGTGTTCTTTGCGGACGGCAGTCAACAAAACAAGACAGCGTCGTGGCCGCAAGCGACACGGCATACGAGGTGGGGTAAGACGTTTTAGACTTAAATGTGACCGTCTGGGCCTCAGGATACTCGTATTCTATATTGGAACTGTGCCAGCATAAAACAAGGATACACTATTGTCGAAAACCTGGTTTACAGGAATGACATTGTAGCACTCAAGGAGACGAGACTGGGTGATCAGCTACTCCAAATGGCCGGCTTCTAATGTTTCTACAACAGGCGACATCTGGGAATGGCGATTCTCATTCGCGACAGTATGGTGGCTTCACAGCTAGACATGTCCAGTTGGGACAGTGACGACATACAAATACAGGCGGTTAGAGTGCAATCCGGTCTACCATTCGTGGTGGTTAATGTTTATGCCCGTAACGTGAGCGTGGGTTCCCAGAAGTGGCAGTGCTTAAGTGACATATTAGGTCACGAAAAATGACATTTTCTGTGGCGATGTCAACGCTAAAGGCAGATCATGGGGAAACATTTCCTCCAACACACAGGAGGAGGAGCTCGAGACTGCACTTGAAAACATTGACCTGGTGTGTATCAAAAGTGACTGTGTCACCAGGACAGCAAGCCGTCCAGGTGTTGAGGACAGTGCCATTAATCTGGCGCTGGCTGGTTTCTCCTGTACTCACTACAGTGTGTAGATGGATGTCCTAGGGTACCACGGCAGTAACCACCATCCTTGCAGCATATTAGTGGAGAAAGGCAGAACCAGGAAGCACAAGTCAACGGTCAAGACTTTCCAGTATGACAGTACAGAGCAAGATGTGGTGAGTAAATTAAGGCGCGACAAGTGCAGAAAGGTTCAGGGCTGGATAAAAGCTGGGAGCAGCCACCTTGGGAGAATTTTGAGGTGGAGAAGACCTGGATGGATATGCGTAGTGCTATAAGGAAATGGCAAAATACCAAGAAGAACTGAGGTGCCCATCCTAATCCCTGCATGCACTTAGCAAGAGAGATGCACACAAAAGTAAGCAATTTCAGAAGGAAAAAAAAACAAACACTGGTTAATGCGGTTAAAAGTGAAAAATGGGCAGAGGTATGTCGAAGAGTAAGCACAGACAAGTCACTGAAATTGTTATGGCGACTAAATAAAAGCATGAGTGGGGTAGTCAAGGATAAGAGAATTTCTGACTTCCAAGGTGCTTACCTCATCTGGCAAAGGACTGATGAGAACAAGGGCAAAGCCCCCTTCGAACGCTTTCTAGAGCAGAGCAACCAGACAGACATGAGAGACCGAAATCTTCCCAAGGAGGTCATCTCAGACAGGTGTAAGGCCCAGAACATTTCGGATGAAGACAGTGACAGTGAAAGAAATCAAGGCTGTGCTTCGACGATCAAACAACCGCGCTCCAGAGCCAGATGGCATAAGATATGACGACATCAACAACTTTACCGACAACGAGCTTGAGAAAATAGCAGACATTACATCAACAGTATAGGGAGCGCTAGCATCAAGGAGGAGTGGTTACACAGCTATCTGATTACGAAGCCTGGCAAAGACCACACAAATATTCAGGGATATCGAGTATTAACCATGCTTAATACAATAGGCAAGCGGCTGGAGAAGTTAATTGCCAAAAATATCAAACCAGCTAGAGAAGCAAGGTGTTTTCCCACCCACCCTGGGCGGGTACCGTCCCAAAAGTGAAACCTGGACCAATGTAGCAGTTTTTGCCCATGATGTGTATGAAGGTTTCCACTCAGGCATTGAAACCTTTGCTGCAGCGATTAATTTTGAGGACGCGTACAACAGAGTATCATTGGCCTTTTTAATGCTTCAGCTTCTTGAACTCAAGATAAGTCCGTTCCTGCTTAATTGGATCTCTGCAGCCCTCTTCCAACGAAAAGTAGTTTTTAGATGTGGCAGTTAGACTTCGGAACCAACAACAATATATCCTGGCCCACCACAGGGTTCACCATTATCTCCGGTGCTGTTCAACGCCTACACAGTGAGAATCACCAGCGAACAGATCACTGGACTGGGTAGGACATTGTCATATGCCGACGATGTTTAGTGTATCGTCAGGAGAAGGATAGAAATCAAGTTGCTGTGGAACTGCAAACTGAACTCAAACGCATTAGTACTTGGTGTGCTGAAGCTGGGACAATGGTCAACCCAACAAAGGCAACAGTAACATGGTTCTCTTTGAATAATCATATTGTAAACACTCCAAAACCAACTGTAAATCTGTGTTCAGAGACTGTGGAAAGAACGCAGGCAATGAATTACATGGGGATACGTTTTGATCGAAGCCTTGCTTAAAATGAGCACATAGACCAGTTGATAGCAAAGGCCAAGCGGGGTTTGGCTACGATGTGGGTGATGGCGGCAGCAAACTGTGAGCAGCGCCATCTATGCCTCATATACGAGGGGCTGGTCATGTCTGTTTTTGAGTATGCGATGGCGATCTTGACTCTTATCCGTAAGCAGATAGAAAGGATGGAAAGGATACAAAACGAAGCTATGAGCATTATTCTTGGATGTACAAGAGATACAGCATGCAGCGCGATGCGCTACCTTCTTGATTTTCCAACCATTGATGCCAGACTACAAATCCGCAGAGCACGTGCCTACCTCAGAGTTAACGCAAGCACACAACATCCACTGCATTGTTAAATTAGGAAGGTAAAGGGCAGCAGGTTAAAAAGAGTAGGGTCGTGGATGGGTCAAGCCGAAGACATTCTTCAACGGGTGTGTTCACTGGAGGACTTAGAACCTGGCGAAGAGTGGGTACAAGTGCCAACAGATTTCTGTACGTCCTTTTCAGTTTGCATCCAATTAGACATAAAATGCAGACAAGAAAATCCGGCTGCGGTTTAGGCGGAAGAACAAGCGTTGATTTTCGTGAATTCTTTAGACCAGGGGTGGCAAACACGAGGCCCGCGGGACGCATGCGGCCCACCGGACGTCATATTGCGGCCCGCGGAGTGGGAAGCGATGATATGGTCGAGGCTGTAGCACGCTTGCTTGTTTACTTTAATTAAACAAAAACAAAAAAACATTAGGTGCGTGGCCCGGCCGAAAATATTATTTCTAAATTTGGCCCGCCAGCTGAAAAGGTTGGCCACCCCTGCTTTTAACTGTGATGCTGTCATTTACACAGATGACAGTGGTTGTCCAACATGTGAGAAGCTCATGGGCCTTTATGGCTCGGGCCGGAGGGAGAATTGTGAAGGAGGACTCTGGTGCTTTTGTTGAGACCACAAGTAGCCTAACTATGGAAGTCATGGCAGTAAGTAAAGCAATAACATGGCTCGAGACACAGACATTCACTAGGGAATGTTTCCTTAGCGACTCAATTTAGCATGCTCAAGAGGATAGAGACGGGGTGAACCCGAAGAGAATGGTTGCTGTCTCTGGAGCGGTCTCGGCTGACAAAGATTAGTTTTATCTTCGTGCCAGGGCATGTGGGAGTACAACGAAATGGGCAGGTTGACAAGCTCGCAGGTATGGTTAATGTGGAGAGCGGACGCGCCATGGTCCAGGCTGACATTCTAAATGCTTTACGAGAAGTAAGACTTTTGCGAGAACCAAGTTATGACTGCGAATCTTCAACCATGGTCAGACTGCGAGAACAGCAAATTAAAAGAGGCGTGGCCAAACAAGAATATTACGCAAGAAGCCAAAGAAGACAGATGCACAGAACATCAGTCCACAGAACTGGTATCGTTAGCCGCTACACTCTGCGGGATTTGCTGAGGGGAGGATCCGAGCACTTATTATCTGTCGACTAACTAACTAACTAGCCAGACTGTTGTATACCGATCTCATAAAGAAAATGCACGAGAAGAGTGCTAGTACACTTAATTATGTTAAGGCCAGCAGAGGATAGTTTGAAAAATTCAACAGGTGCACTGGCACACACATTGTTACTAGGCACGATGAAGGTGCGGGTTCGGACAAGTTTGGGGCCGACATATAGTATTAAACACTATATTTATTCTCTATAAAATGTGTTTTTGGTATGCATTATGGAGTGTAAAGAGCGAATTAATTGGATGTACATTGATTCATATGGAAATAATTGCCTCAATTTTCGTCGGTTACGGATTTCGCCGATTGTTTTCGAACGGATTATCGACGAAAACTGAGGTTTGACTGTATATGAAAATAGAAGCATAGCTACAATCTGAAATATCTAGGTTATGTATCCGATATGTACAATAAAAATCACTGGCACCTCGTCGTCTTGACAGATGATAGTTTGTTACATTGTGCTTCAAAAAAGGCATAATTACAGCAAACCATAGCAGGGATCAGGGATTGAATTATATCTCTACATATCACAAAGTCTGGGCTGAAGTGTAGAGACCATGTGTTGCCCATGAAGCATGACCCCTCTCTCGGCCTGCCTAGTTTACTCCATAGGAAAGGTAATACCAATACTTCTGGAACAAGACAAGCTGCAGAAGCTTTCCCTTTGTATGATGTGCTCAAAGAATGTGGACTATCTTCATCTGATACTAGTAAGCAGTTCTCTTTGTGGGTTAACTTTTTTCAGGATATCTTCATAACACGTTTTAAATCTCTTCATGGTGTGCTTATCATTCTTGTATAAAATCACATCGATCGATGAAGAAATGTCGCAGAGATTATACTACAATTTATGAAATGCCTTTTTCTTTGTTTGAACGATTCTCCCCTTTTCATACATAACAATGTAATCAATGCTAACGATAAATGTATTTGTTTCCTAAAAATGTAAACATCAGTAAGTTCACCTGATAGATTTTCAACTATGATGATGATTGTAGTCAAAATTATCAACTAAGCAATGATGTCCGGTTCGCAGTAGACAGATTTTAATTTCACAAGTAACAAACGATCAAAACAATTCCTGTCCGCCCAGTTCTGTGGCTGCATGCAAATACTAATTTAATAAGCGTCGTGAATCCGGGAGAAATCTACCAATAAAACTGGACATCATGTCAAATAATGAAGAAAACAAACCCTTTTCCTGATGCGTTCGTGAATATCTATCTTTCACTGCCTCTAGTTCATATGTCATTTGTATTAAGCCACTTGTTATTTTTTCAATCTGTCCTACAATTTCCATTATCTTTTTTTGCCAGTCCTGTAATCGCATTTCTTGATGGCGGATATCATCTTCAATAGCTTTGAGTCTGGCATCATACCGACTCTCAATGATGTTCAAATGATAGACCATCAGAAAGTACATTACCGGCGCAAAGATTGCAATAATGAACAAATCTGTTGACGGCATACTCCTTGCTGACGTCCAGTTGAAGGCGGAGATAACGACGATTTATTGAAAAATCTCAGCCCATGCAGCGTCTCTGTTCAACATGCAGCTGGCCTCAAACACCATATACCAGATATACCTGAACCACTGTAGATGTTTTTGTAGATTCAAACACCAGATAGCAGATATAATTGAACCACTGTAGACGTTTCTGTAGATTCAAACACCAGGTATAATTCAATAACTGTAGATGTTTCTGTAGATTCAAACACCAGATAGCAGATATACGTGACGCACTGTAGATGGTTCAGTAGATTCAAACACCAGATAGCAGATATGCTTTAACCACTGCAGATGTTTCTGTAGATTCAAGCACCAGACAGCAGATAGACTTTAACCACTGTAGATATTTCTGTAGATTCAAATACCACGAGAAAATTGATATTAATGAATTACTGTAGAGGTGTTTTTGTAGATTCAAACACCAGATAAAACAAGATATAGTTGCACCAACTAGATATATTGCAGGATATCTTAGACACACATAATTTAACACTCGCTTTCAGACACATGTATCCTAATAACATTGTAACAATACACAACATATAAGCCAGACTAGACATAGTATACACACACCACATAATACACACAAAACATCGACAAGAAACATTACAGTACACACTCCACAAAGCAGTACTAGCATATATCATTACTGGCATTACAAATACACGGTTCTAAAATCGATCACCACATTGGAAATTCAACAACACACTACTCCAACACACAGGTTATGCACAACACATGGCGCACTTCCATCTCTTATACACTAATAGTGCACCCATCGACAATATAACACAATTTTGAACAAAATGCAAAATAAAACACAACAATTAGCATCGAGCAAATACGAAGACAGAATACAACAAGATCACACCATACAAATAGCAATACCCCTGGGAAGGTTAACCCGGTCAACAAATGACCGCAGAAGTCGGATGTGTCGGCCTAACGGCGCAAGAACGCAGCTCTGTTGTAAACAGGCACAACGCAATCACTTCCGAAAAAAAACTCTGGATGAACGCAGAAGAAAAAGGAGAAATAGCAATACAACCAACAAAACAGACTTGACAGGAATTCACTGCACCTACACACACTAGCATCTCAATTAGAACAAAACCAGCAACACAAATTATGCCGTGCACTCCTTAAACTGCCGGTCTCTCTGGCCGAGGGGTTACAACACTTTCTCCGTGATCCCGTTTGTCACGCAGAGTCTCGTGGCGGGGCGAGAGCTGGGAGCGGTTCGACCCCCGCTGGTGACTTGCGGGATAACTGAGCCGGCCGCTCAGAAAGCAATGGCAAACTACTGAGCGTGATCTTGCCGGGAAGTCAACATACAGCTGAAAGATGCTGATGTTGACATCGATGTACTGTAAAGGATATGCAAAACATTTATTTACTCCTTAAACTAAACTCACTACCATATGAGAAGAAACTCCCCACAACAATGCGTGGCAATAGAACAAAACATACAACGCAACATACACATATAAGCTATAATAGGCATGCACGGAAACACTCAAACGTAGTTAACATATATATTGGAAATATTCCAACAATACTGCACTAACTTTTATACAGCAGAACCAGCCAACATTCTAATACAAACTAGGTTCCTACAATACACAAAGAAACTATCTGACACATTCAAAAATACTACTATTGTCGCCTTGCCGTCTTGACAGGATAGTTTATTACAGTGTTATTCAAAATGACATAATACCTACAACCCATGGCGGGATCAGGGATGGAGTTAAACCTCTCCATAGCATAAAGCCTAGGTTTAATTGCAGAGACCACGTGTTGCCCATGCAGCATGATCCCTCTTTCGGTCTGCCTTGTTTACCCAAGAGGAAAGGTAACACCAATAATTATGCAAAAATACCATTTGTAGAAGCTCTTGGATCAACAAAGCAATACTCTAACTGTCCGCCTGTTGGAGCTTCGATTCTAGACTAGTTGCCGACCAAGGTTTAGGACATGGTCTGCACTGGTATGTTCTGTCGTGACATTTAGTCGTTAAGTTGTATTTCCTCGCACTAGGATAAGGCTTGTACCCTCCCAAATGTGCTCCTCCACGCGAAACTTTTGGCACAATGTGGGGGTTCGGTTTGGTGAGCACCGTTCAACATTCGACACTAACAGGAAGCAGGTAGTATCGATCGTCTTATTGTGGTAATAACTGCTTTGTGATCTGTGTGTATACCTAAGTTGGCCACTGCACTTTGTGACATTTTCAATTCCCCCATAACTACGTCTGGAAATTCATAGCGCCCAGTAAATACAACGACCGGCGATTTATTTATTGGAATAACAGATTACGCCCAGTAATTCCAAAGTTTGTTGCAGTTAGCCCAAATTAAGTATTATTTTACGGCAGATAGTGTTTCAACGGAATGCAGACTAAATACGTCAAACTAATAAGAGAAGGTCCGCGGATATTTACATAAAGGATGTCCGAACAACCATGTTTATCCGACCTCCTAGTGTAGACTAAGTGCGCAATTAACGTGGCAGGGGGGATAATAGATTTTATATAAGGAGTAGCGAATTCAGTTTAAGTGTAGTCCTCATGTAAAAGTGATTCTAACAGGATGTGATTTTTCAGTGGATAATATTACCGAATCTCTGGAAACAAAGAGGTGAGAAATGCTTGTAAAGCTACCCTGTTTGTGTCGAGGGAACGTCAGTTTAGTATCAGTCTTCATGTCATGATAGTGATTAGTGACTTAAGTCTAACTAAGAGACCTATTCTGAAATACATCATGGAATATCTCCATTTTCTTATGGGAAAATGCCATAATTTGTAGACACTGTAAATGTCTTTGTAGACTATCTTTGGATTGTCTTATGTTTCTTATCCTAGGATTGACGAGAGAATTTATCAGGATAATCTTTCTTTGTGATTATCTAAATGTCATTTTTATGTGTGTCTAAATACGCATGCATGTTATATGATATATACGTATTATCTGGAACATTATATACATTGAGTGTGTGATGATTTTATGTTACCCCCTATCCTGAGGAAAGGACATATGCATAATGAACAGAGTGAGATGTCACTCTTAATCAGAGTCCGACCAGTAGAAATTGACCACTGAGCGAATAATTATACTAATGAGTATGATTGCTTGGTGCACACAGAGTCAGATGTGTATTGCAAACATGCTAGAAGTATGCCTATGTCATGTAGGACATTGGTTAAGTCCACTCACGTAAGTGACACTATAGACAGCAGACATAGGTCTGGCTGATTTATCTCTATGTAGTAGTATTATAAGGGTGTTTGTTCCACACTTTTTGGAGGAGGTGGAGTTTTCTAATTATTTTGTAAGGAGGGGTACAATTATGTTGTCCATTATGTTAAAACAGATATGGGAGGTGGTCTGTTGGTACAAGTGATGATGCCAAGAAGGGAAATCATCCCTGGCCGAAGTGGAGAGATTCCTCACTGAAGGAGGTAATCTGCGTTCTTATATTTGCCACTCAGCCACACAAGGATGAAGCTAAGTTGCATTACCACCCCATGTATCCTCATTTAAGTCCAGCAGCCAACAACTAATAAACAACTACGCAACAACTATTAAACTACGTAACAACTACGTAACAACTATTCAACAAGTAAACAACAACCTTTACTCACGTCCAGTTAGTCTATATTGATACCTACAGAGATAATTCTACAAGGAATCATGAACCATAGAATACCCAGTGTCAAGATCAACTAGTGCCATATTTATCCAGGAAATAAACATTAATAAACATTGTTTATCTTAACTAGAGACATACAAACAGTTATATGTAGTTAAGTGTGCTATAATTGTGTTGGATGTTCTTGAATTTTTGGTATCAACGATCGGGCATTGGGATAGTAACATTTGTTATATAATTAGGCATAAAGATATCAAGTGTGTAATATTTATGTAAATTGTATTGCCCATGGTGCATACCCCCAACCCGTTCCTTTTATTACATTAATGTAAACGTCTCCTACGGTGTTCTGTAATTTCATTAGTGTTATATGTGACTTCCTTTAATTAATATTAGAGTGATAGAGTTACTTCACTTAACTACCAGATCCAACAAGAGAGAGCCGGTGGCAGGGATACAACTCGCTTGCCCTCTAATTAGAGTGATCTTACTTTCTCTTTAAAGCAGTGACTTCCCTGGGCTCTCCTGCGTAACCTCTTATCAGAAAAAACCTATTTTATCATTTGGGAATCTCACTAGCCAATTCCTGGTTTTCCTATAATAGAGGTCCACTGATAATTTGGGACAGCGATCTCTCATTTCTATTTTAATATACCACACACTTGCATCTAATATATTTCTCTTTCTGTTATTTCTTGGTAATATGAAATCATTTTGGCTTTTTGTATCTAGATCTTTTCTTTGTATCACATGTATATTTATGAGTATTTGTGTTTGAAAAATGTGTTTTTATATATTAGGAGCGTTCATTTGAAATCTGTTCGTGCCGCACAGCGCATAATTGCGTACGTTGAACATGATCATGTCATAGTCACATGATAAGTACTGGCCAATGAATAAAAGAGCACGTGCTTATCGTCTCATGATGCCTAGGTTCTGTTTATGACCGTTGAGAAAATGGCCAAGTTGATACAAAATCCGCCTAAAGAACCTCAGAGAGCGGTGATTCAGTTTCTTTCATTTGAAGGATGTTGACCAGTGGACATTCATCAAAGAATGCAGGCAGTGTACGGTAACAAATGCGTGTCGATGACAATAGTGACAGACTGGGCACGAATGTTTCGGAAAGGACGTCAGTTCACGACAGATCTTCGACGGCCGGGTCAAGCACATATTGTTGCATCAGAAAACGCCATCGCCAAAATTGATGCATCAGTACAGATGAACCGTTGTCGAAGCATACGTTCGCTAGCGACAGAATTTGATGTGTCAATTGGGACAATTAAAAAGGTCGTTCGTAAGAAACTGAAATATCGGAAGGTGTGTTCACAGTGGGTCCCACGGATGTTGACCGACCACCAAAAACAGGAAGGCATGGGATGGTGTTTGAATAACTTGCTGCGTTACAGAGTGGAGGGTGATGCATTTCTCTCTTAGTGGCAGGCGATGAATCATGGTGTCACCACAGAGAGCCAAGCAGCAAAAGAGAGAGCATGCAATGGAAGCACGCTGGATCACCAAAAGCCAAAAAATTCAAGTTACAGGTTTCCACTGGTAAGGTTATGCTGAGAGCATTTTTTTTTTACCATGACGGGCTATTGTTGGCCGACTTTAAAGAACCTGGTGTCAGCATCAATTCTACCCACTACTTGGAAACACTAGACAAGCTGCAAAAATCCATCAAGAATAAACGACCCGGCATGCTTTCTCGCTGTGTGATTTTGTTGCACGATAATGCTCGTCCGCATGTTGCAAAGATTGTG
Source organism: Cepaea nemoralis (assembly GCA_014155875.1). NCBI lineage: Eukaryota > Metazoa > Mollusca > Gastropoda > Stylommatophora > Helicidae > Cepaea > Cepaea nemoralis. The sequence continues at coordinate 122,937 of JACEFZ010003592.1, forward strand.
CAGGAAACATTAGCTTGGAAGAAGTGGGAAATTCTGCAACATCCAGCCTATAGTCCTGATTTGTCACCATGTGATTTTCATTTGTTCGGACCTGTAAAAAAAGCTCTCAAGGGGCAAAGATTTCACACAGCTGCAGACGTAATGAACGCGGTAAACACTTGGTTCAGTGAGCAATGACAATCCTCTTTTGCAGACGGCTTTCGCCGCCTACCTAAGTAATGGGATGCTTGCCCCTGAATGTCTATGGCGACCTCTTCTGACCAACCCATGGTGCATAATTCATTCACAATGAATGCTTTGTTTAATTCTACCACACCTGTTAATGTTTCTTTCATGTTTTTGTAATAAAGCCACTGGAACTGGTTTGAAATGAACGACCCTTATATATATATAACAAAATCACAAATACTGAAGTATTGGAAAGATCAGGTTGTGTGACAGTTTATTCCATGCTCAGTCTTCGTAGACTTAGATGGATAGGACATCTTAGGAGGATGGATGATGGTAGAATACCAAAGGATATCTTTTTTGGTGAATTACAGATGGGTAAGAGATCTCAGGGTCGGCCTCTACTACGATACAAAGATGTGTGTAAGCGGGACATGATTGATACAGGCATTGATAATGCACATTGGGAGCAAGTCGCCGCTGAACGTGTTGCGTGGAGGGCAAATATCAGAAATGGAATAAAGTCAAAGGAGAAAATTATTGCAGAAAAGTCACACACCAAGCGTTTGAGACGTAAGATGGTGCATGATGGTGGAAATGACCACGTGTTCACATGCACCCACTGTGAACGGACATTTACAGCGCAAATTGGCCTTATCAGTCACACTCGCTACCGCCATAGTTAAAAGTTATTATGCCTTTTTAGAGCACAAACTATCGTCTGTCAAGACGGCAAGGTGCCAATGATATATATATATATATATATATATATATATATATATATATATATATATATATATATATATATATATATATATATATATATATATATATATATATTTAAAGGCCGTGTTGCCTGCATCGATCTATCATCTACTTCCATTATCATTTCTCTCACTGTGTTGGTCTACAAATTGTGCAATGTGTTTCTCTATGTCAGTTCTGTTATGTCCTAGTCTTGCACTGAAGTCTCCCACAACTATGATGTTTTCCTGCTGCTCTGTTTTATTTAGTATATCATGGATGTCCTCGAAGAACTCCTCGCATTCTTGCTAATCTCTGTTTGTATTACATAGTGCGCATATTTGTACATATATAGTAATTGTCTATTCTGTTATTCTCTCTGTTATGATTCTTTCTGACATATATTTATGACAAGTGTGTGGGTGATCATGCCTCACCACAAATTGTGATCCCCGACGGCATGGATCAATTCATGTGTTGACTCTCTTCCGTGCCATGACACAAGACTATCAAGAATCTTCTCACGATATCTTCATCTATCTCTATTTCCACAAATCTTTCCCGTTGTTACAGCATGTTCTAGTGTTTGTCTTCTCATAATGTGCCCAAAAATGATGACTGCTTCTTTCTGGCGTTTGTGATATGTTGTCTTTGTGACTTAGCTTTCCTCCAAATATTCTGATTGCTAATTTTGGCTGTCCAATTAATTTTTAGCCTGTTTACTAATTTTCTAGGATTCGTAGCCGTATGTTACAATTGATTCTATATAACATGCAAGAAATTTTTTTTTCGAACTTTCAAGGACAAGAGCGTATTGCACAAAATGTTCTTCGTTTGATAGAAAGCAGGTTTTGCTTGTCCTATCTAATTCTTTATCTCTGTGGTGCATCTTCCATCTGATGTTATCCACATGCTAGATATCTGAATTTTTGCACTTGCCCAAAATAACGTCATTTACTTTAATTGCACATTTAGGCACAATCTGTTTCTTTCATATCACCACGACTTATGTCTATCTATTATTCAAATTAGGTCCCATTCTTGTCACTTTCTACAACCACTTTGTCTATCATTTCCTGTAGATCCTTCTGACTTGTTGCTATCAAGACAATGTCATCATCATAACGTACATTTTTTATATTATGACCACTTTGGATCCCTGACCTATTTTCTGTAGGTCTCATTATATGTTCAATGTACAATCAGAATAAATCAAGAGACATTATACAACCTTGTCTGATGCCCTTATTTATACATTGCAATGTATCTACCAAGCTGTTGATTCCTATGGCTGATGCTTGTTTCCAGTATGTGTTTTTTATAGTTATTTGCAGATCTTTGCCGTCAATGTTCAGATGCTTTGGTAATTTTATTATTTCGTCATGTTTCACATTGTTAGTTAGTTAGTTAGTTTAGTTAGTTAGTTAGTTAGTTTAGTTAGTTAGTTAGTTAGTTTAGTTAGTTAGTTAGTTAGTTAGTTAGTTAGTTAGTCAGTCGACAGATCATCCTCATTGCATATCGAACCATTCAGTCTATAAATTCTCGGATTCCCTCCTCGGCAAATGCCGCAGTGTCTAGCGGCTAACAACACCAGTTCTGTGTTGGTTTATCAGTCTTCTTTGGCTTACTTCGTAGTGTTCTTATTTGGCCACACCTCTTTTAATATGCTGTTCTCGCAGTCTGGCCATTGTTGTAGATTCACAGTGCACATTGTCAAATGATTTTGTGTAGTCTGTGAAACATAAGTACAGATCTGATTTTACTTCTATAACTCTTTCTAATAGTGTCCTGAGAATATTATTTATTATATTATAGCTTTGATTGTGCCATTTCCCTTTAAAAATCCACACTGTTTATCACGAATTTCTGGTTTAATCTTGATTCTTAATCTTTTCATAATTATTCTCAGTAACAGCTTTGTCATGTGACTCATGCGATGCTCTTAGAATTCTAAAGCGCCTGGTTTCTTTGAGAGCTATAAAGATTGATTTTAGTGGATCATTAGGAATGTAGCCACTAGTGTAGATGTCATTTAAGAATATTGTCAATATTTCGATTCTAAAATCACATGGAGCCTCAATTTTCTCCAATATAATGTTGTCTGGAACGGATTCCTTTCCTTTTTCATGCGATGTAGTGCATCTTCAACTTCCTCTGCAAGTGTTTGCGGACCCTCACCATTGTTTTGAATATTTACATCCGGTTTCCTATTATCGCACAGCTCTTTCAGATAGTCCGTCCATCTATTGACTATATCAACTTATCTAATAAATATTGCACCATTCTTCGATTTTAAACATTCAGTGGTATTTCCTGTTTTTCTACATGTTGTATTTATTCGTTGATAAATGGAATGTGAGTCCCCCCCCCCCCCCCATATTTTACCCCCAATTTCCATGCACTGTTGATTCAGCCATACTTCTTTAGCCACTTTGCATCTGTTTACTATTTTCTTTTCCATGTATTTTATTATATTATTCTTTAACCTGCTTTTTTCTTTATTCTTTCATCCATCATCTGCAAAATTTTATCTGTCATCCATTTCTGTTTTGCTATTCTATATTTAGGTGAAATGATTTCTTTTGATGTCTGTTGGATTGATTCCCGCAATATGTCCAATTGTTCATTCGTAGTCTGTATTATCTCCAAGGCATTGTATCTTTTCTTTACAGTAACATTGTACCGTTCTCTAAATTTTGTCTGTTTTAAGTAATACTAGATCTAACTTGATGTTCTTTGGGGCTTTTGTTTTAATGGGTTTAAGTCTTAAACTCATCTTTCCGATGACTGGCACATGGTTACTATGTCCATCTGTTCCTGGTCTAGATTTTGCTCCTACTAAACTGCTTCTGAATCTTGTATGTAGTAAATTTGATTGCGAATATTACCTCCGTGGCTTTTTCACGTATATAATCGTAGAAGATGGTGTTTGAACAATGTATTACCTATTACCATTTCATGGTATTCTGCCTATGGTATTAATCTGTCAATTCTCTCATTCATATCGCCTAAGCCATAGCCACCAGTCACGCCACTCACCTTTTCGTTGCTTACTTTGGCATTGAAGTCTCCGAGTATGACAGTCATTTCAAAGATTTTACACTAGTCCACGGCCATGCCTAATTCATTGTAAAAATATCTATATTTTCTTCTTTACTGTCTCCTGTTGACTCACATGCTTGTATTCTGTTAATATTCAGAGGTTTGCCAAGGAGTTTCACTAATAATACTATCTTTCTGAGATTTTCCAAAATCCCTTAACTGTCTTAGCACGCATTTGATCCAAAATCATTCAAACGCCCCTGCTGTAGTCCTTCCCACCTGAGTAATTAATTAAATAGTTATCTAAATATTTCCCACTCTCACCGGACCATCGCATTTCACAAACACCTTATACATTTATCTTCATTCTTTCCATTTTCTTCTGATGTTTTCTAACTTTCCATTGTGTCTAAATGTTCTAGCATTCCATGTACAAACATTTACATTATTTTTAACATTTAATTTGCAATGAATAGATAGTACGATTTATTGCCGGGCATATTTCGCTGTATCTCGTCAGATACACACTTCAAAAATCACACAACATAAATTAAAGTGATTAGACATATACAGTGCAATATTCCTAAACACAATACCTACAACTCCAAAAGACAAATACATAAAACTGATCGTAGATATGGTCTAGCCGAAACACGGCCACTAACAATAAGCATACAATACTCTTACACACAGCATCACACATGTTTCAATAGAACATTTCCCAATGATTTACATATTCCACTTCCATCAAGTTCACACTTGATACTATGCATGTTCAAACATGCACTTCAACAGCCTCTTCCAAATTACTAATGTGTACCATTGTCCTCATGCACTCTTGATAATATTACTATTATTTATATTTTACTATTACACCACCACCACCACCACCACCACCACCACCACCACCACAACACCACCAACATAACACCACTACCACCAACACAACACCACCACCAACACAACACCACCAACACCACCACAACAACACAACCACCACATTTTTAAAAATCTTCTTATTCTTCTCATCCCTTTGTCACGCCTCAATGTAGTTACCGGAGGGTCTTCTCCGTGACTATATGTTGTGTTTTGTGTATGTATTTGTTTGCTGATGAAGGCTAGTCGCCGCAACGTCCTGTATGTGTCGTAATTCTGTTATGTGAAGCTGCATTACTTTGTGTTATTTTATATTGTTTACATTTTCAAAGCTTTACCGCAGTTCCACCAAATTTTATTCATATTTTTACTACTACTACTACTACTACTACTACTACTACTACTACTACTACTACTACTACTACTACTACTACTACTACTACTACTACTACTACTACTACTACTACTACTACTACTACGGCTACTACTACGGCTACTACTACTACTACTACTACTACTACTACTACTACTACTACTACTACTACTACTACCACTACCACTACTACTACTACTACTACTACTACTACTACTACTACTACTACTACTATCATCATCATCATCATCATCATCATCATCATCATCATCATCATCATCATCATCATCATTAGTTTATTTGTAGTTTCCACGGAAGGCAGGTGGTGGATGAAATTTTGAGGGCAGCCTACAGATATTGTGGGTCATGGCCTCGAGCTTCACGACGGCAGGCAGAGGAACTCTTCTTGAGTCAATGGCTGCGGTCTCCGACCAGTAAGGTCACTGCCATAGAGGAAAGCAACGGCAAACTACCTCTTTAAAAGTGCCTAGTATATCATGATTCGCTTAAAGACTGATCATCGCAAGACAAGGACAGAGACGTTAAAATTAGCAACTTGGAATGTTAGGACGTTAAACAACGACGGAACATTAGAGAACATAAAACAAGAAATTGAAAGGGAAAAAATTAATATTTTAGGTATGTGCGAATCGAGATGGACAGGAGCAGGCATCAAGATAGAGGAAGATTTCAAGATTATTTATTCTGGAGGTGAAGATCGTCATAGAGGAGTGGCAATTATTTTGGACCGGAAAACAGCAAAATCTGTTCAAGGATATTGGGCCGTGTCGGACAGAGTTCTACTAGTTAAATTAAGTGGCAGACCTTTTAGCATAAATATTATTCAAGTATATGCCCCAACAGGAGAATCCAGTGAAGATAGTGTAGAAGAATTTTATAATGACATAGAGTCTGCCTTAAAGAAATGTAAAAATTCAGAAATAAACATCATAATAGGGGACTTCAATGCAAAAGTAGGAAATCAAGGGGATAGATACACAGTAGGAAACTATGGTTTAGGAGAGAGAAATGAAAGAGGATACAGACTCGTAGAGTGAGCAAAAGAACAGGAAATGATTGTAGGAAACACCTGGTTCAAGCAACACCCTAGAAGATTATGGACATGGAGGAGTCCTGATAGCAGGATTAGAAACCAGATTGACTACATTCTGATTAGCAGAAGATTTAGAAACGCATTAACACTAGCAAAAACAGTTCCCAGTGCTGATTGTTATAGTGACCACAGATTACTCACAGGAACATTGAGGATAAAGTTGAAGAAAGTCAAGTATATAACAGGAAACACTAAATATGATTTGTGTACATTGAGTAATGACAAGGAAATACAAAACAAATTCAACATAGAAGTACAGAACAGATTTGAAATTTTGTCTGATCTAGAGATCCTATTCCAGGATGTGGATGATCAATGGGAAACGTTGAAGAATTCAATCAATGTGGCTGCAGAAACAACTATTCCAAAATTAAAGAAGGTGGGTCGTAAGAAATGGATGACTGAAGAAATTTTACACCTAATGGAAACAAGAAGACTCAACAAAAATAATCCTGCCAAATATGAAGAAATTCACAGACAAGTCAGAATATTATGTAAGGAGGCAAAAGAAGCATGGCTTGAGGAAAACTGCTTAGATATTGAAAACCAACACAACAGTCAAAATACCAAATTAGTGCACAAAAGAATTCAGGAACTTACTAATAAAAGAACAAGTACATCAACAGGCTGTCTAAAAACTAAAGATGGCAAAATCATAATAGAAAAAGATCAGATTCTACATGTATGGACAGATTATGTGAAACACCTTTATGATGATAACAGAGACGAACAGTATGATATTAGATTTAATAATGAAGGACCGCCAATTTTGAAGATGGAGGTTCGAAATGTTCTTAAGCATATGAAAGCTGGCAAGGCCCCCGGTGCAGATAACATCACAACAGAAATGATTAAAGCTTTAGAAGAATTTGGACTAGAGCAAGTCACCAGACTGCTGAACACATTATATGATACTGGAGATATACCTTCCTGAATTATGTAACTCTGTATTTATTGCAATCCCAAAGAAATCAGGAACCTAGGAATGTGATCAACATAGAACAATTAGTTTAATGAGTCACATCACAAAGATTTTGCTAAGAATTATCATGCAAAGAGTGAGGAAGAAGATCTCATCATCTCATCATGTTCCTCTTGTACCTTGCGGTGTCGAGGTGAAGTATAAACTTCGTGAGAGTGCCCGGTTATGGGCTTCGTATATCGACATTCCCATGGATTCTGTTATTCCCTCAGTCCAACGTTTACGTGGTCGGCCTCTTCCTCTGTTTCCATCTGGTCTGTACATCATTGCTTGTTGTGGCATGCTGTTGATTGGTAGCCTACTTGCATGGCCAAACCATTTGACTTGCTGCTTTCTAATAAAATCTAGAGCAGCTTTAACCCCTACTTTAGTCCTGATTTCTTCATTTCTGATCTTATCTCTTCTTGATACGTTGAGTATTCTTCTCAGAAACCTCATTTCTGTTGTTGTGATTTTTCTTTTCTCTTTTTCTGTCATTGTCCAGGTTTGGCATTGGTAGCACAGAGTTGGTAGGAAGATTGTGTTGTAAAGTGCTTTCTTAGTAGTTATTGATACATGTTTGTTCTTTAGTATTGGTGCCATTTGTCCAATGAGTTGATTTGCCTTATTGCACCTATTTTCGATCTCGTCTTCTGATCTGCCATTTGATGATATTATACTTCCTAGGTACTTGAAGCTCTTTACTTGTTTCAAGGGATGTTCGTTTAGGTGAATTGTTGCTGTTTGTTCTTCTTTAGTTATAGTCATTACCTCTGTTTTGCTTGTGCTAATTTTCATGTTATGTTCCCTACACATTTCGATTAGACTATTCATGTGGTCTTGTAATTCAGCTTCTGATTTTGCTATTAGTGCTTGGTCGTCCGCAAACAGGAGTTCTCTAACGGTTAGATTTGCAGATGGATACAACCTGAAATAGGGGAAGAACAATGTGGGTTTGTAGAAGGAAAGGGTACAGTAAATGCTGTGTATATGCTGCGAACAGTTATTGAACGTGCTATAGAAGTAAACAAGGATATACATCTTTGCTTTATTGACTATACAAAGGCTTTTGATAGAGTTAGACATGTCAACATGGTGGATATGCTTGCAGATCTACAAATTGATGGGAAAGACATTAGACTTATAAAAAACATATATTGGAAACAACAAGCTGCAATAAGGATTGATAATGAAGTGGGACAGTATCAGCCAATCAGAGGTGTTAGGCAGGGACTTGGGAGCAGCCGACAGATAGTTGTTGGTTATGGTTTCAAGTCAGTGACGGTGGGCAGAGGATCTCTCAGTAGAGACAATGGCTACGGTCATCCGATCAGTATGGTCACTGCCAGGAAGGAAGAATGGTAGACTTCCCTCCTTATTGATTCCCGGGCAGAGGAGGCTCGTCAGCCTTGGTTGGTATCTCTTCTAAGAGAGGGAACTCTAAATCTCAAACCTCCGCTGCCTTGGGGGTATACCCATATGGGAAAGGCTTCGGGAGTAAACCCTGAGGACAAATCCGGAGATGGAGTCTCTAAGGCAGCTCCATGTTGTAAACAACATAGTTCTGGCAACTCCTGCGACGGCACCGATGCCAAGTTGCATTGGCTACTGCCTTTCCCTTGGTCAACATCGGCGACGTGAAGAGGGGGAACCTGCTACTGGGCAACAGCAGGTTCTCCGATTTCCATTGCCCAGGCTTGTGCCCTGAAGAGGTAACTTCAGCACCGCGTAAAGCGGTGACACAACACGGGAAGCAGCATTTGCCGGTTATAAGTCTTAATGCTCGATTGGCGTAGAGCAAGGCGCCAGGGGCTACTTCCGCCTAAGCTGGGCAGCCCCAGTCAATAAGGTGTTGTCTCGCCACGGTTCATCTGCTCCTGAGGGTGTGTGGAGCTTAGGGGGAAATCCTGACACATGGACCGCAATCTATACACCTAGCAACAAGAAAAAAACAAAACAACCAGCCCTAAGGCTGGGAACATGGAACGTAAGAACCATGACCCCTGGCATCTCAGACGATCTAAACGAGATTGTGGATGCCCGCAAAACTGCAGTGATAAACAACGAACTACTAAGACTGGGGATAGACATTGTCGCCCTGCAAGAGACCAGACTCCAAGAGTCTGGAAGCATCAAGGAGAGGGACTTCACTTTCTACTGGCATGGCAAGCCGTGTGGAGAGACCAGGGAGCATGGAGTTGGCTTCGCTATCAGAAACAAGCTGCTCAATTCCATCATACCACCAAGTGATGGCACTGAAAGAATATTGAAGCTCCAACTCCAGACAGAGACAGGCCCAGTTAGTATTATAAGCGTTTACGCCCCAACACTAACTGCAGCATCAGAATCTAAAGATAAGTTCTATGACGACCTTAGCAAAGAAGTCAGTGAAACACCAGAGAAACAACATCTTTTTATCCTGGGGGATTTCAATGCCAGGGTTGGCTCCGACCACGAAACTTGGCCTTCATGTCTAGGACAGTTTGGCGTTGGGAAGATCAATGACAATGGACAAAGTCTCTTGGAATTCTGCAGCCACCATAATCTGTGCGTGACCAACACCTTCTTTGACACGAAACCTCAACACAAGGTGTCATGGAGGCACCCCAGATCAAAGAACTGGCACCAACTCGACCTGGTGCTCACTAAACGCAGCAACCTCCGCAATGTACGGCTGACTCGCAGCTATCATAGTGCTGACTGCGACACCGACCATTCACTCGTCTCCAGCAAGGTGAAGATAAAGCCCAAGAGAATCTACAGAAGCCGAACAGAAGGAAGAACACGCATTGACGCCAGCGGCACCCAAAATAAAGAGAAGGTCAACAAATTCAAGCAGGCTCTAGCGGATACTCTGCCTGGCCCCACAAATGGAGATTCCACCGAGAGATGGAGTCATTTTTGCGACACCATCTACAATACAGCACTATCAACATTTGGCAAGAAGCAAACTAAGTCAACCGACTGGTTTGAAGCACACTCTGAAGAGATGATCCCAGTCCTGGAGATAAAGAGACATGCATTCTCAATGTATAAAACATCACCTTCAGAGAAAACACTGCAGGCATTGCGAACGGCCAGAAATAGAGTACAACAGATGGCAAGAAGATGTGCGAACAGGTACTGGCTACAGCTTTCTGCTCAAATTCAAACTTGTGCAGACACTGGAAATATAAGAGGAATGTATGAGGGCATCAAGCAAGCTGTCGGTCCATCAAAAAATAAGATGGCCCCTTTACGATCAACTGAGGGGGTAATCATAAAAGATCGAGCGAAACAAATGGATCGCTGGGTAGAACACTACTCAGAGCTATACTCAGTGGATAACACTGTCAGCGAAGAAGCTCTGGAAGCCATCGATCAACAGTCCGCCATGCATGCCTTGATAACGAACCTTGCCTCACAGAAATCAGCGAAGCACTAGACTCTCTCAAATCCGGCAAGGCACCTGGAAAAGATAGTATTCCACCTGAAATTTTAAAATGTAGCAAAGAAACAATCATCCCAGAACTGTATGCAATACTACAGCTCTGCTGGAGAGAAAAATCAATACCACAAGATATGAAAGATGCAAACATCGTTACCCTTTATAAAAACAAAGGCGACAGAAGCGACTGCAACAACTATCGCGGCATTTCCCTTCTCAGCATTACAGGCAAGATTTTTGCCAGAGTAATCCTTAAAAGATTACACATTCTTGCTGAAAGAATCTACCCCGAATCGCAGTGCGGATTTAGACCCAACAGGTCCACCATCGATATGATTTTCTCACTCCGGCAGCTCCAAGAGAAGTGCAGAGAACAGAGGAAGCCATTATATATTGCCTTCATCGACCTCACAAAGGCATTTGACCTCGTGAGCAGAAGCGGCCTTTTTAAGGTCCTTGAAAAGGTTGGATGTCCACCCACCCTTCTTAGTCTCGTGAAATCATTCCACGAAAACATGCAGGGGACCATTTTATTTGACGGCTCAACATCCCAGTCATTCAGCATCAGCAGCGGAGTAAAGCTAGGCTGCGTGCTTGCTCCTACACTCTTTGGTATCTTCTTCGCTGTTCTCTTAAGGCAAGCATTTGGGACTGCCACTGAAGGCATATACCTCCACACAAGATCTGATGGCAAACTTTTTAACCCATCAAGACTCAAGGCAAAGACCAAAATAAGATCAAGATGCGTAAGAGAACTACTTTTTGCAGATGATGCAGCACTGACTACTCATACAGCAGAAGATCTCCAAAGGCTCATAGATCGTTTTGCAGCCGCCTGCAAAGACTTTGGGCTCACCATTAGCCTAAATAAAACACAGGTGATGGAACAAGATGCTGATGCGCCTCCGTCAATCAAAATCTCTAATTACGAATTGAAGGTCGTCCACGATTTTGTGTATTTGGGGTCGACAATATCAGATAATCTTTCATTAGAGACAGAAATCGACAGACGCATTGGAAAGGCAGCCACAACATTTTCCAGGCTAGCTAAAAGAGTTTGGGAGAATAATAGACTAACAGAGCGTACAAAAGCTCAAGTATATAAAGCTTGTGTTGTTAGCACACTACTCTACGGGTCTGAATCCTGGACCCTGTACTCAAGACAGGAAAGGAAGTTGAATTCCTTCCACATGAGATGTCTGAGACGTATCCTGGGCATAACATGGAAAGACCACATAACAAACAAACAGGTGCTTGAAAGAGCAGATATTTCCATAGTGCACACCCTCCTCAAGCAGAGACGCCTCCGGTGGCTGGGCCACGTATCTCGAATGGAGGATGAACGTATTCCCAAAGATCTCCTTTACGGAGAACTAGCCACAGGAAAGAGGCCAACCGGAAGACCCCAAATGCGATATAGGGATGTGTGTAAACAAGATATGAAAACCATTGGAATAGATCCAGACACGTGGGAGAGAGCTGCAACAGACAGATGCTCCTGGAGAAGAGATGTACGAAACGGACTGGTGCTCTTTGAGCGCAATCAGATCCAAAAAACTGAGGAGAGACGGCACAGGCTCAAAGAGAAGTCACTTACTGCGGGACTTGCCTCGTCTTACAGATGCGGAAACTGTGACAGGGATTGTCATTCTCGAATTGGACTATACAGTCACCAGCGGTGCTGCCAGGCACCTCCCAAGCGGCACAACTCTATAGTCCTTCAGGACTGAAAGAGGCCTACTACTACTACTAGGCAAGGATGTGTGATGTCTCCAGATCTTTTTTCCCTATACAGTGAAACTATTTTCAGAAATGTAGAGGATATAAATGGAATCAGCATTGGAGGACGAAACATCAATAACATTAGATATGCAGATGATACAGTATTAATTGCAGACAATGCGCAGGACCTGCAACAATTAGTAGATGCGGTTGTTGTACACAGTGAGCAACTGGGGTTAGAATTAAATTGTAAAAAAGACTCAGGTTATGGTCGTCACTAGGAAGGAAGACGTGCCACAATGTAATATACAAGTAAATGGAAATATTCTTCAACAAGTGAATCGGTACAATTATCTTGGAACAGTCATAACATCTGATGGGAGATGCCTTGAAGAGATTAGAATAAGAATCGCCATGGCAAAGGTAGCCTTTAGCAAGATGAAAAACATTCTGACCAATAAAAAGATGTCAATTGAAACGAGAAAAAGAGTGGTGAGGGGATACATAGAGCCTGTTCTTTTGTATTGATGTGAAACTTGGACAATGAGCAGTCAAGCTGAAAAGCATCTGATGGCTGCAGAAATGTGGTTTCTGAGGAAAATGCAAAGAATATCATGGACAGACAGAAAAACCAATGACCAAGTACTACAGGAGACAAATGAACATCGTAAACTGATTAGAGAAATTAGACGTAGACAGTCAAAATCTTTTGGACATGTTATGAAAAGAAATGCCGGCTGCCTGGCCAAGGGGTTAGCAGCTTTCTCCGTTAATCCCGAATACTCTCGTGGTCAACGTGAGCGGACGAGAATTAGAAGTGGTTCGAGTCACGCTGGTGACTTATGAGAGTACGGAGCCGGTCGCTCAGAAAGTCGTGGCGTGCTGATGAGCGTAATCTAGCCTAGGAATCAACATACAGCTGAAAGATGCTGATGTTGACCGCAATATCCTGAAACAGGATGGAAACGCGGGGGAAAATGAGAAGAAATGGATTGGAGAACTTAGTGACAACTGGCAAGATCGAAGGGAACAGACCAAGAGGAAGACCGAGAGGAAAATACCTGGATGGCTTGGCCACATGACATGGACGAGACAGGAACACTGAGCTGATCCAAGACACTGGTAATCGAGTGAAATGGCGAGTCATGACCGCCCACGCTTTCCGGCATGGCACATGATTGATTGAGTTTCCACAAGTTTCCATTTACCCAGCACCTCTGCCTCAATAACTGAAATTGGCAGACCGCATCTCCCCCTCCCACCTTTACTCTCCCTTTCGATTCAAAGAATACGCATAGAAATACAAGTGTGCATACTGTACACAAGTTTATAAATAAGATCGACAGGAGCCAGTATTTGTATACATAGTAAAGTGAAACTGATTTTAGCAGATCCCTTTCATTACACTCAAAAGCCTCTATAAGGGCAAAATGAAGCAGCCCATTTTCTGTCTTAGTCACGGGCCATTTTGTGATGTGCAGTAAATGGTTCACTCTACCTGCAGTGTATGACACCGTCTCTCAAAGAATAAAAACATTCAATGTGGTAAAAACAACCTTTTATGGTCTCGGCCGACCCGGGGGTCAGCCCACCGGGTAAGAACAGGACTCCCAAGCCGGGTCTCTACAGAGGGGTAGAAACCACCAGGACCGGAAATGTAGTCCAAAGTCGAACCTCTGCAGCCAAGCGACGTCAACGACCGCTTGTGGTGGAATAGGACGTCTTGCAAGGACCAAGCCCTGCAACTGTAGCGAGGGCAAGGATGGGCCCTAGCCTGAATACATTTAGCCCAGAGGAAGAGCTGGCTTCTGCTGGGAGCGAGCAGGAGGACGACACCGCAAGTTGTGAACGGGTACGAAGAAGACAACACGACAGCAACGACGTCTACTGATTGGTGTGGCGAAACGCCAGTGGCTCATGTCCTCATGCCTTCTTTGATTTTGGGAAAACAGGGGGAAACGGCTTTCGGAAGCTCTCAGTTCTCTTGTTCGCTCAATCTCCATGAAAGATAGTTCTTTGGGTTACCTTCATAACACAATCTTTACATGGAGCGAGTAAATATATGTTTGGTTCTTTCGGGTAGACCCGATGGAGCGCCTTGCGCCAAATGTGCACTGGTGCGGCGTCTGGAGGATTCTTGTCCGTTTCTACTGATCGTTATCTACTGCCTAATGTCAAGAGTCCAAGTTAAAGATTGCGACATTCTAAAGGCAGAATACTGATGGCCTAAGAAAGGGTCCTTCTTTTGAAGTCCTCTCATCAACTTAAGGTCGAGTATAAACCGGAAAGTGTGTTGAGGGAATTGACAAGGCTTCTATACCTAAAGTCCGAAGCACCTGAAGAAGCCAGGGCAAGTTAGTGGACATATGAGGTAGAATGTTTTCTAATTTTAATAAAGAAGCATTACACGAAATTAAATGAGTGGAAAGACCACAACTCAAGTCTCATCGATTGAAGGTCGAGTGTTTTTCTGATGAGGCGGTTTGGACCTACGCCAATTCCCATCCTTGTCCGGGACAGTGAAAGACTCTGATTCATTCACTATATCCAATCTGGTATCATGACTTTGGTTCCCAACCTCAATTGTGCCCAGTGAACCCATGGCACTTTCCCAGACCAGATTACTGACTATATCGTGGTGACCTAGGAAACTTGGAAGCTGTTGTTCGAACAACCGACGCTGGATGGAGAGAATGACACCTTTGGCCGGTGAGGCAGTTGTGTATTGACTCGACCATTTCAAGATCTGTGCTATATGAGGTTCAGAGTTTTCTGGCTTCATTTCTGGACTAGAGTTATTTCATCAGTTTTGTTTTCTGGACTTGTATAGGTTTCTCTGTCTTGGTGTTTTTCTGTGTTGTGTTTATTACGATATTAAATTATAATGATAGTGACTGAGACAATCGTCATGTTACGTTTGTGTCAGCCAGAAATACACTGCAGGAAATAACCCTGAGGTCGAAAGAGAGAGTGACAGTAAGTCCGGGGAACGGATGAGGGTTGGCAGCAAAGACCTAGCCCCAGCCAGAGCAAAAGAATAAGTTTGAAATATTGTGACGGGACATTATGGGACCCTCCCCATAGCTTGTGACAATTTCTGGGGGCACGTCCCGGGATATTTGAAATCCTGGTGGAGTTCTGGCTGATATAGTGATAGGGGACAGATATCCTTGTCTACTATCAATAGGTTCTGCCTACCGTGCCTGGCTATTGTCTGTACTCTGCCTGACACAGACTGACCGACATATGACGTGTTGTGGTCGGATAAACTATCCAATTGTTATTTGATCGATAAAGTTTTGATATAGAATTGTATACATTTACCCGGTGAGTTAAGATGGCATCAGCGAAATTTAATGTTGCAGAAGTACAGGCTAAAGGTCGAGAGATGGGCTACGATGGTGTAGAGTTACAAAAATATGTTCAGGAAGTTGAAAGAGACTTCAGACAGGCTGAGCGCGAAGCTAGGAAATTTGAGATCGAGCGTGAAGCTAAGAAAATAGAAGCTGACCGCGAAGCTAAGAAAATGGAAGCTGAGAGCGAAACTAAGAAAAGGGAAGCAGAACAGGCCGTCAGAGACCATGAGTTCCGCATGAGGGAGTTGGAGCTTAGAGCTAAAACTGCCAGGGAAAGCGAGGGTGCAGTGGGAGGCACAGTTCTACCTGACTCAACAACTCCTAGTGGCGGTCCATACCAGGCAATGAAGTTCCCTTTGCTCCCGTTCGATGAACACAAAGAGAAGATCGACCAGTATCTTCAAAAATTCCAGTCGATGGCTTTGGCTATAGGACTGGAACGTGGGAAATGGAACTTGAAACTCTCGCAGGGCCTGAGGGGGACCGCGTACGAGGTCTACTCAAGGTTGCCACCTGGTATGGAGAATGACTATGAAGCTCTGGAGAAAGCATTATTGAAAAGGTTCCAGATGACAGCTCATAATTATCGACAGCAGTTCAGAAAGTCGAAGAGAGAACCAGGGGAGATGTTCGCAGCCTACAGTGTTCGACTGAAGTCTTACCTTTTGAAGTGGATGTCATTAGCTGGCTTTGCTAACGACTATGAAAGTTTAGAAGAATTAGTGGTCGTGGACCAAATGAAAAGGATGATGCCGAAGCCATTGCAAACTTTCTTGCTAGAAAATGGGGCAGAGAAGTTAGACTTGGTAAATACATTAGCGGAAAGGTATGTGCTAGCTCATGAAGATACTGGGGAACTGTCACAACCCAATCCCCGATCACCAGACACTTGGTCTGGAAAGAAGAAGAACCCTAAAACAACCCACACTAAAAAGGAGGATCCTTTCGATAAAGTTCCAATTAAGAAACCCTCTGGTAAGAGTCCACCTGGATCTCCTAAAAGAAAGTGGAGTGAAAAGTGGTGCGCCTACTGCAAATCTCCCACACACAATACGGCCGATTGCCGGCGCAAACAGAAAAACTCTCACTATGCTGCCTGTCTTGTAGAAACCGGGGAAGGGTCTAACAAGGAGGTAGAAGGGAGGGGTCTTGAGAACAAAGATTCAGAGAAACCACCAGTAGTAGAAACGATACTTGTGAACGGACAACCAGTTGAGTGTCTCTATGACACAGGTCTGCAGTTTGAGGCTGTAATTTCATCACACTTAGTGAGCCCAGAGCAGTTAACCGGGGAATCTATTGAGATTCAAACGGCGACAAAGAGTGCGGTGGCGATGTCTCTTCCAATTGCGAAGGTAGACATCAAATCAAAATATGTTACCGGCACTATACAGGCAGCCGTTCTGCTCGATCCTATCTTCCCAATGATCTTGGGTTGTCGCTACGTCTTTCTAGGGATTCCAACCGAACCCATGTACGTAGGGGCGATGCAAACCAGATCTCAATCGGAGGTTGAGCAGACGCCGGCCTTGATCGTGAATCCCTTGCCTGGGGAGTTACGAGCTGCTCAAAGCCAGGATGCTACTTTGCAACCTTGCTTCAACCAGTTGCCAAAAAGTTCTGACCCACCAAGACGGGGTCAGTATTATATGAAGAATCGGTTACTGTACCGGAGAGCCGGAGTGGAGGAACGCCAGCATGGACAGCTGGTAGTTCCTAAGGCTTATCGGGAACAGCTTCTTCATATGGGACACACCATTTCTTTCAGTGGACATATGGGTGACAGGGCAACTCTCCAGCGCATTTCCTGCCATTACTACTGGCCAGGGATGACTGGAGACGTGCGTAGGTACGTCAAGTCGTGCCCAGAGTGTCAGCGTGTGGCACCAAAACACTGGACGGCTCCGGTAGTCTTGGGTGACATGCCCATTATGAACTCTCCTTTCGAGAGAGTTGCCATCGATCTTGTTGGTCCTCTTCCTCGGACTAGGAAGAGGAATAAGTACATTCTCACGATGGTGGATTGCTGTTCCATGTGGGGTGAGGCGATACCTTTGGCCACAATCGACTCTAAGCGAGTGGCTGATGCACTGATGGAGACCTTTACTCGGTTGGGATTTCCCAACCAGATCCTAACGGACAATGGGTCTCAGTTCTGTGGTAAGCTGATGGAAGAAGTCTTTCGTATCTTCCAGACTAACCACATTCACACAAGCCCGTACCACCCTCAGTCTAATTGGCAAGTAGAGAGGTTTAATGGTACCTTGATGACCATGCTTCGGAAGCTGGCTCAAGAGAAACCAGACAGATGGGATGAGTATATCTCAGCCGCCTTGTTCGCCTATCGGGAGGTTCCCCATGGGTCGACCGGGTTGCCACCAGCCACTCTACTAGTCGGGAGACCTATTAAGGGTCCCTTAGAAGCCCTATTGAGATGTTGGACAGAGGAAGAAACTTCCGAAGAAGTTGTATCCTCATATAAATACGTCGAAGAGTTAAAGAAGAAACTCCAGACGGGTTGGGCTTTGGCAGCTCAGAATCTAAGGGCAGCCAGAAAGAGACACGCGGCCTACTACAATAGAAGGACAAAAGATAGGTCTCTTAAAGTGGGGGATCGGGTTCTGTTGTTACTTCCAGTGGGTTCCAATAAACTCGAGATTGGTTGGCAGGGACCTTTCCCGGTGGAAAGGGTTGTGTCCCGAACCAACTATGCCATCCGGATCAGGGGGAAATCTAAAATCTTCCACATTAACCTCCTCAAAAAGTATGAAGAACGATCTGATGGTACCTCTCTCCCACTTATGACTATGGCGGTCGAGATGGAAACTGAATCGGGCGAAGACGCGGATAGAGAGTATCCTTTAAACTCTGGGGAAACCTATAGGGATGTACATATTAATCCTGATCTGTCGGCTGAAGACACCGACCGGGTCATCCGTTTGTTGGAGTCCCATCAGCAGATTCTTACCGATCGGCCAGGGCGAACAGGGTTAGTCGAGTTTAATATGACTCTGACTACCCAAGACCCTGTTCGCCAAAAAACAGATGTACGACATTCCAAGTTGAACCGTTACTGAACACAAATCAACTGTTTGCCAGACTAAATAAGGCAAAGTACTTTTCAAAAATTGATCTAAGCAGGGGATATTATCAGATCCCTGTGAAACCCGAGGTTCGCCCCTGGCTCGCCTTCAGTACTCCGAGCGGGCATTACGAATTCAAGGTGATGCCATTTGGGCTGAGCAATGCGCCCAGTGTGTTCACTCGCATGATGAGAATGTTATTAGACCCTTTAAAGGATCCCTCTGTGGTCTCGTTTATGGATGATATTCTCATCGCGTCTGACAAACTGAGTGATCACCTGAGGTCCTTGGGACAGATCTTCAAAAGGTTAAAAGAGGAAGGGTTAACCGCCCGTCCAGCCAAATGCATGATTGGCTATCAATCCTTGGAATTTCTGGGACATACTATTACCCCAGGGGGACTGGTACCGGAAGAAAAGAATATTGAAAAGGTCCGTCTCGCACCCCGTCCTAAATCCAAAAAAGATGTTAGGTCTTTCTTGTCTCTGTGTGGGTTTTACCAGAAATTTATTCCAAAGTTCAACGAAATTGCGGCGCCGTTAACCGAGACTCTGAAGAAAGGATCGCCAGATCTTATAATCTGGACCCCGAGCTGTGAAGAAGCTTATGGGAGGCTGAAACAGGCTTTGGTGGATAGGCCAGTCCTGCAACTCCCAAATTTGGAGAAAACGTTTGTTCTAAGAACCGACGCGAGTAACATAGGGATTGGGGCAACTTTGTTGCAGGAAGGGCGAGATGATGCTTCGGTGCTATGTCCGGTGGCGTATGCAAGTAGAAAACTGTTACCCGCCGAACGGAATTACTCCACAGTTGAACGGGAATGTCTGGCTCTAGTGTGGGCGGTACAGAAATTTCAACCTTATCTGTATGGAGTACCGTTCAAAGTGCAGTCCGACCATCAACCTCTGACCTTTTTGTCAACTTCTAAGAAACTGAACGCGAGGTTAATGAGATGGTCATTGCTCCTACAACCGTATCAGTTCACGGTCGAATACATCCCCGGAAGGGAGAATGTGGGAGCGGATTTCCTATCACGACATCCTATGGTTGAATGTGAGGGTGGGGTCATTCGAACAGAACCTCTGGTAGTCGAAAGTTCGTAGGGTTCGACTTTCTTAAGATGGGGCCTATGTGGCGAAACGCCAGTGGCTCATGTCCTCATGCCTTCTTTGATTTTGGGAAAACAGGGGGAAACGGCTTTCGGAAGCTCTCAGTTCTCTTGTTCGCTCAATCTCCATGAAAGATAGTTCTTTGGGTTACCTTCATAACACAATCTTTACATGGAGCGAGTAAATATATGTTTGGTTGTTTCGGGTAGACCCGATGGCGCGCCTTGCGCCAAATGTGCACTGGTGCGGCTTCTGGAGGATTCTTGTCCGTTCTACTGATCGTTATCTACTGCCTAATGTCAAGAGTCCAAGTTAAAGATTGCGACATTCTAAAGGCAGAATACTGATGGCCTAAGAAAGGGTCCTTCTTTTGAAGTCCTCTCATCAACTTAAGGTCGAGTATAAACCGGAAAGTGTGTTGAGGGAATTGACAAGGCTTCTATACCTAAAGTCCGAAGCACCCGAAGAAGCCAGGGCAAGTTAGTGGACATATGAGGTAGAATGTTTTCTAATTTTAATAAAGAAGCATTACACGAAATTAAATGAGTGGAAAGACCACAACTCAAGTCTCATCGATTGAAGGTCGAGTGTTTTTCTGATGAGGCGGTTTGGACCTACGCCAATTCCCATCCTTGTCCGGGACAGTGAAAGACTCTGATTCATTCACTATATCCAATCTGGTATCATGACTTTGGTTCCCAACCTCAATTGTGCCCAGTGAACCCATGGCACTTTCCCAGACCAGATTACTGACTATATCGTGGTGACCTAGGAAACTTGGAAGCTGTTGTTCGAACAACCGACGCTGGATGGAGAGAATGACACCTTTGGCCGGTGAGGCAGTTGTGTATTGACTCGACCATTTCAAGATCTGTGCTATATGAGGTTCAGAGTTTTCTGGCTTCATTTCTGGACTAGAGTTATTTCATCAGTTTTGTTTTCTGGACTTGTATAGGTTTCTCTGTCTTGGTGTTTTTCTATGTTGTCTTTATTACGATATTAAATTATAATGATAGTGACTGAGACAATCGTCATGTTACGTTTGTGTCAGCCAGAAATACACTGCAGGAAATAACCCTGAGGTCGAAAGAGAGAGTGACAGTAAGTCCGGGGAACGGATGAGGGTTGGCAGCAAAGACCTAGCCCCAGCCAGAGCAAAAGAATAAGTTTGAAATATTGTGACGGGACATTATGGGACCCTCCCCATAGCTTGTGACAATTGGGTCATAGCTAGCCACCAAGGTGGAGGTCACGACTAAGGCAGACTGCCAAGAAAAGAAGTCAGTTACATTGCAGTGATAACCCTAGTAGATGCACCTGGTGCCTAATGTTCGCCCTCCCAGGGTGGGATGGCTTCTGAGCAGAAATACTTAGGGATGTTGATATGTACAATATGCGAAAGTTTCGAAGGCGGATACTCAGGGCAGGAGAAAAACGCCCGGACGTTATGACCCGGACTGGCCGGCTACCTGAGAGTCAAGAAGGAAAAGTGGCGCAAGTGGAGCGTGGTTCCATTTTCGAATTTTCCCCCTTAACAGTCAAATTGCCCCCCTGTGGGGCGTGGGCCCCACGTTGGGAAACACTGGTCTAGATGGAGCATTCTTATGAGTTGTATTACATGTGATGGAAAGCCCATATTCCTCATGATTTCCCAAAGTTTCTGGTTCTGATATTGTACACAGTCAAATGCCTTTGAATAATCCACAAAACATGAGAATAGGTTAACATTAAATTCTCTGCACTTCTCTATTATTAAACGCATGTTGAGCGCAATGTTGCAACTCTTGTTCCTCTTCCTTGTCTAAATCCAGCTTGAACCACGTTAATTTCTTCTTCCATTTTCTTACGAAGTCTTCCCATTATGACTTTTAGTAGGATTTTACTTGCATGACTGATCAGAGCAACAGTTCTATAGTTGGTGCATAATTTCAGGTAGCCCTTTTTTGGTATTGGAATGAAGATAGTTCTCTTCCAATCTTTTGGCCATATACCATATTTCCGTATCTTTTTACATAATGCGTGATAGATTTATATGCTTTCTTCTCCTCCCGCTTTAATTAGTTCAGCTGGTATCTCATCACATCCAGGTGATTTACCATTCTTGAGGTTCTTTATTGCCCATGCAATTTCATCTAATGAGGGTTCAGGTTCTGTCTCTCCTGTCATTGGCTCCTGTATCTCATTCATATACCCACTGTCACTCATATTATACATTCCACTGCAGTATTTCTGCCATCTGTCTAGAATGTGTCTAGATTCTGTTAAGGCATTTCCCATCTTGTCACAGATAACATTCAATTGAGGTTGAACATTTCTTGTCAATAACATCATTTCTTTGAATATTTCGTAATCTCTTCCAGTCTCATGATATTGCTCTATTCTGGTACAGTAATCTTGTACATATTGAATTTTGTCCTTTCTTGTGTTCTTTCTTATTTCTCGAGTTAAAGATTTATACTTCATCCTGCTGTTATCGGATTCACCTCCTTTCTGTTTCAGTTCCCTTCGTTGTTTTATTAATTCTAACGTATCTGATGTAATCCATGGCTTAAGTTGCTTTTTCTTAGTCGGAATTAAATCTTTGGCTGCAGTTATCAAGATATCTCTAGCTTGTACTGCCAGTTCATCAAGTGTCATTTCCTCTTGTACAGACATCAAGACCCCAAAACGATTCCTAACTTCTACGTTGTATGCATCTGGTATTTTTGTGACATCAAAACAAAGTGGCCTTGGTCCTCGGGTAAGCTTTTTGAGTTTTAATTTCAGATCTGCTTTTAATAACTGATGATCTGTATCACAGTCTGCACTTCGTAGGGTTTTGTTATGCTTGATCTCCATCTTCGTTGTTGTAAAATATAATCCATGATTGTTATGGTTTATTAGCAAGTTTTGCAGAAGGTAGTTTGCCATTGCTTTCCTTCTGGGCAGTGACTGTACTAGTTGGTGGCCATATCCATTGTCTCTACTGATGAGATCATCTGCATGTTGAGAATGTGAATGCAGATCAAAACCAACAACTATCTGTCGTCTGCTCTCACACTCCATCCACCACCTACTTCCATTGCTTCACGTAACCCTGATTGGGGGGGGGGGGGGGGGGCTAAACGGGTACATGAAACAACCACTATGAAACAATCACCATGAAACATACACTATGAAATGATCACGATGAAATAACCACGAGTGCGAGACTTGAAAGGTAATTAAACACACACTGAGACAGGTTACTGGCTAAGCCAGATTTAGTCAGTATCATCATCACGTGCCCTGCCAAACGGCATAAGCGCTCGCGCTCTGCCACATTTATGGATACATTCTATTGGCGACATCCCTTCCTGACACCGTCTCAGGAAATCTTGCATCATTTCTTTCCGTATTCCTCTGTCGTTTCTACTACTAATAGTCCCAGTTGTTACGATGTTTTCCCATGTCCAACTTCCCATGACGTGACCAAGAAATATTGTATGTCTCTGTATTATACTTGTATACAATCTTCTACCGTCATTAGCCTCTTCAGGGCACATGTTAGTTACTCTGGCTGTCCACCGTATTCACTACATTCGTCTAAAAATCCGTTGTTTCCGAGCTCTTCCTAATTAGTTCCTCTACATGCCAAGATTCACTGCCAGACAGCAGAACTAACTCTATATAAAAGTTGAAGTTACGTGCTGACTTCTCGTTCAGAAATCAATGGCAAACTACTGAAAGTAAAATCGCCTTGAGAAACGACATGGGATTGATCCTGATGTCCTCTAAGGACGTTCAACATCTTTTAGTACAGCTAACAGAATGTTTAATTAATCTAACTTTGTGCCGGTCTAGTTTGGACAATGTAACATGTAACTAGTACAGTTACAATTGCAGCCATCTTTACATCATCTTCATCAAGTGCCCTGCTGGCTCGCGTAGGCATTCATGGCTCTTCACAATCTTGGTCTTTGGTGTTCCTCCATGCCACCATCTCAATCCACACAGCATCATTTCTCTTGGTCTGCCTCTGCCTCTCTTCCCTTCGATCTTTCCAGTTGTCATGATGTTCTCCAATGCCTCTTTTCTTACCACATGACCGAATAAAGCTGTTTGTCGCTTTCTTATTGTTGTATATAATGTTCTATTTTCATTAGCCTGTTTCAGGTAGTCGTTGCCAAGGAATACGCATCATTCGTCTCAGGAACCACATCTCTATTGATTCTAATTTCTTCTTAATGTATTCGTTTACATTCCAAGATTCACTGCCATACAGCAAAACTGGTTCTATATAGCATTTCAGTACTCTCTTTCTTATATTCAGTTATATTGACATATTGCATAAGATACTCTTCATTTTCTGAAATGCGGCTTTTGTTTGCCCTATTCTGCTCTTAATCTCTGTTGTACATCTTCCATTTGATGTTATAAATGCCCCTAGGTATCTAAAATTATCCGCTTGGTTAATAATTTTCCCTTCTATTTCTATGTCACATTTTGGTGTCACCACGTTCTTTAATATCACCATAGTTATTGTTTTCTTGATATTCAAGGAGAGTCCTTTCACTTTCTGTGCACTCTCAGCTAGTACAATGTCGAACAATTGTTGTAAGCCTGTTGAATTATCCGCCAACAATACTGTGTCATCTGCATAGCGTATATTATTTATATTATAACCTCCGATTGGTATTCCCAGCGTCTCTTTGATCTCTCTCATTATTACTTCGCTATATAGGAAGAAGAGATCCGGTGACAAGATACACCCCATGTTAATTGCTGCTACTTGATTCCAATAAAATTAAAACATGTTAATAAATATTCCAGAACATTACCTGACGTTATTCCTGTAACTCACACATGCCACAACTAACGACAGATGAACAGTTCAAGAGTTTAAGTATGAAAGAAGCCAGACCGAGCTATCTGAGAGTCTACCTGCATGTGACATGTATGATTGCACATAAGGACAGAAACTGGTTAGTCACCTATTTATCTGTTCCGAGAACTGGGATTAGTGAATCTGAAAGTGGTAGTTGAGGACACTTCAGGTCAGGTATTAATCAGATATGACTGAGCTACCGTAATGACAGTAGACGGTACTTCCTGCTTTCTTTTAGTGCCGAATGTTGGGCGGCGCTTACCAAACCCGACACCCTACATTGTGCCAACGGCTTCAGGCGGAAGAGCGCAACTGGGTGCGAGGAAATGCAGCCTAAAATCAAAATGTCATGGCAGGGCAGACCAAGCCCTAAGCCTTGGTTGGCACCTGGTCTAGGATCGAAGCTCCGACAGGCGGACAGTTAGAGCATTGCTTTGCTGATCCGGCAGCTTCTGCAACTTGTCTTGTTTCGGATGTATTGCTATATTTCCTCTGGAGTGAACTAGGCAGGCCGAGAAAGGGATAATGATGCATGGGCAACACATGGTCTCTATATTTTAGCCCAGGCTTTGTGCTGTGGAGAGGTATAACTCCATCCCTGGTCTTAATCGGTCTCGGAATCAAAACGAGAGGTAGCAGTTACGGGTTATAAGTCCTTGTCAACTGGCGTAGACATGGGTCGCCACGGGTTGCCTCTGACGGTGGGAGTCATCTACAGGTGTCACTGATCAGCCCAGTTTCCTTAGTTTGCAGACAAGAAGAACGTTTCCAAGAATTGAAGATTTCATATGTAGTGGCTGTCATTACCTAATAAGGTAATGAATGCCGATGTTCAAAACGAGAGCGGAATGTAGACACTGGCTTGGCTCGAAATAGACTGCCGTTAGAGGGCTATTCCCTGGCCAGGCCCAGACATGGTCACTTGAGTCTGAGCGTTCCCCCAAGTAAGAAGTAATAATAGTATGTCCCACAAAGAATGCCTTCATTCACGATCAATTATTTTGAAAACTGTCTGTTGCATCGTTATGAAAATTTTCCAGCCGTCTTATATTTACCCCCACCCAAGGAATATGTCTTTGATAGGTCCAAAAACAACTTAAATCATCGAAAGCGGCGACATTCCTTTGATGTTTTGCTGAGCAACTAGTGATTTCTCGCGTACAAATTTATGTTTACAGTAATGGGAGACCCGCCAATTCAGATGACACACAAAGGCGTATCCGGATTCGTATGGGAGTGGGTGCAATGAAAGAAGTAGCTTAAAATCGACATGGTCGGCTGCATTGCACCGGGTTTTTATCCCATATGGCTCAGTTTCTTTCCGCAGCGCTGAAAGCGTCAATCAAAGCACGAACTCCGTAGCTCCAGCTCGCTCCAGTTCTCGCTGACAAATTTATGTTTACAGTAATGGGAGACCCGCCAATTCAGATGACACACAAAGGCGTATCCGGATTCGTATGGGAGTGGGTGCAATGAAAGAAGTAGCTTAAAATCGACATGGTCGGCTGCATTGCACCGGGTTTTTATCCCATATGGCTCAGTTTGTTTCCGCAGCGCTGAAAGCGTCAATCAAAGCACGAACTCCGTAGCTCCAGCGACGACCCTCGGGAGTCTCTGAAAAATGCACTCGTGAAATGAAGGACGCGGCCCGGAATCGAACATACAACCTTCGGAGCCCGAGTCAGACGGCTTGACCACTTCACCACGGAGAATCCCGAGAAGGGTGCAATGTGTAATATTAGTAAAGACAGAGAATTTACAGAGGCACAGGGTAAATAATTTGTAAATTAACAGGAAAGTAGAAGGAATATATTTCTTACCTTATTTTTCATTTCCTTCTTGTTTCTTCAGATGCTGGTTAATAAAGTGTACACAAGTATTCATGTTAGCTTTTTTATATTGAGTTCGTGAAAGCTTCCAAATAGCTGTGCGTTAATTTGCGTATGGAGTGACCAGAAATGATACCGCAATTTAGTCATCATGTTTCCATTTTTAAGGATCTGTTCAGCTGTCTTTGTAGTTTGTTCACACGTACACATGGGTGACAGACCCGCTTTGAGCCTTCGTGAAAGACTGTCTACTCTCCTGTTTACCGTTCAGAGACGGAACATGATTACTTGTTTTGCACTTTGAAAATAGTTGTCAGTGTCTCTGTAGTGGTCTTTATTCTTAACGACCAAGATGTTGGTCCTCTTTTCATTGAAGTTTATAGATTTATTCGTATGCACGTGTGTTGTCCCCTAATTTGACAACGTGTTTGCTCTCACATTTCTTGTTATGCCACAATATGTCAGTTTCCACCGCAGTATTACTCTTCTGTTGGTATTCAATGCGTTTAGTGTGTGTGTGTGTGTGTGTGTGTGTGTGTGTGTGTGTGTGTGTGTGTGTGTGTGTGTGTGTGTGTGTGTGTTTTGCAATACAGTTGTTTGTCACCGCTGAAGGCTTGCGGAATTGAAAATTCATCACTGTGGAAAACAAACTGTTGCCATTGACATTATGCTGATGCTGTAATGTTTAGGGCCTGCAATTCGTCTGAATAGTTGGAGCAAAATATCCCAGTAAGTGTGTACGTAGATTAAGGTCTGCGATCTGCTCAGACCTTAATCTGTGTCGGACGATTCCAGTAGGTTGATGATTGCTCTCGGTTGCATAAAATTCAATCCATCCTTTCTCTAATAGTCATCTTCCTCTTTCAACACATGGTCCTCAAATTTTTTCCAGTAACTTTTATCAATATTTAATAGCGCGGACTGGTTGATAGACAGACATACAGACAGACAGACAGACAGACAGGTAGACAGACAGACAGACAGACAGACAGAAAGGTAGGTAGGTAGGTAGGTAGGCAGAAAGGTAGGTAGGTGGGTGGATAGATGGCTGGCAGGGTGGGTGGGTGGGTGGGTGGGTGTGTGGGTGGGTAGGTAGGTAGGTGGATGGATGGATGGATGGATGGATGGATGGATAGATAGATAGATAGATAGATAGATAGATAGATAGATAGATAGATAGATAGATAGATAGATAGATAGATAGATAGATAGATAGATAGAACGAAAGTATTTATTTTCAAAGGGTTAAGAATTTGGCACGCAGGCCCGTCTGACATTCTGCCCTTCTTCTCTATTTCCTCTCATACATTCTTTCATTCAACATCACTTATGAAGCAAATTTTGACAACAAAAGAACAATAGCATTAAAACGCATGAAAAATAATCAGTAACAAATGACTCACTGGGACAGTGTTTAACATGGGCATTATAAATACCTAAGGAGGGTGTAACGTGCCATACATAAGGGAATGTTTTTTGTGGCTAGTTGTCGTTTGAGATAAGTTACCATTATTGTCTTTTTGTGTTGTTTATGGTGGCATGTAGTCTGTACTAAGGTAGTGTTCAAACAGGTTGCGAATGTATGTATAATGATTGGTGGTGTCTTTGATTTCTTGTGGAGGATTGTTCCACAACTGAGCGGCAGAGTATGCTAAGCTTGTTTTATATAAGTCTATCCTAGGTTTAGGGACATGAAGTATATTTAGCCGTTCGCTATGTCTAGCGTCATATTTAAACAATAGCCAAAGGTAGCTTGGAGTAATTTGAAATAGGATTTTGTGAATTAGTTTGGCCTTATTAAAAAGTAGGCGCTTGTGGAGTGGCAGTAACCGGAGACGTTTATGTAGGTTAGCATTGTCGGTAAGCTTTTCAGCGTTAATTAAACGCACTGCCCTTTTCTGGAGTGAATGTAGGCGTTTTGTTATTGATTTGGAGCATCCATCCCAGACTGTGGAGCAGTAATCAATATGTGTTTGTATAGATAGATAGATAGATAGATGGATGGATGGATGGGTGGGTGGGTGGATGGATGGATGGATGGATGGATGGATGGATAGATAGATAGACAGATAGATAGATAGATAGATAGATAGATAGATAGATAGATAGATAGATAGATAGATAGATAAATAGATAGATAGATAGATAGATAGATCCCCGCCAGGAGCTGGGCGAAGCCAGGCCGAGTCAGCTAGTTTATTAATATAATCACGTTTCATGAAAGAACCCCCATTTGAGACACCTCTGAACAATCCCATTTAACTCCACGCTGTTTGTGCCAAAACGAAAACCGCGAGACAATTTCAAAAAGAGCGGGGGTGTGTCTTGCTGAAGCAGTAATACTTTTAAAATGATGGACTTAATCCCTAAGCCGTAAATTATATACTGCATATAAACAAACATTGAAATCTGCTGTACAATCTCCAGAACACACATTCTTTTGTTGGGTGGACACTATGATAAGGTTATATGCTAAATCTCATCATTTTCCCCTCAGTTGGTTACTGAGATATTGAATTTTATACTGAGGCAAAAAAAAACAACAACAACAACAACACACACACACACACACACAACACACACACACACACACACACACACACACACACACACACACACACACACACACACACACACACACACTATAGTGGGGGAGTGGGATTTTGCCCAGTTTGTGCTTCCTGGTGCTGAGGGTGAGAAAGGTCACTCAGAGAAATCTGTTACACTTTTTTTTTGGGGGGGGGGGGGTGGGAGGGGGGGGGGGGGGGGGGGGGGGGTGAAGGGTAGAGGGCAGGCAGAAAAAAGGCAATATGATGTGGGCTTTGCATTGAAGAATTCGCTACTGGGAATGATTGAAATTCCAGCAGGAAGTAATGAAAGACTATTACCTGCGCTTGGCAACCTCTTGTGGTTTTGCTACCATTATCACTGCATATGCACCGACACTCATTTCCCCTGATGATATGAATTATTCGTTCTATGAACATTTAGACTCTGTGATCAAGGCAGTTTCAACATCCGACTACATTCATATGCTCGGTGATTTCAATGTTCGTGTGGGCAAGGACTCGAGTTCATGGCCAGTGTGCCTTGGAAAATACAAAATCGGTCGCATAAATGAAAATGGGCAACCGCTGTTGGAGCATTGCACCAGAAATGACCCATGTATTACAAACTCCTGTTGTTGGTTTTAAAACAAAATAGCTGCATAAGGTCACATGGAAACATCCAAGATCCGGCAATTGGCATCAGCTGGACTTCATCTTCACACTGAGACAACATCTGAACCAAACATAATTAACTAGAAGTTACCACAGTGCTGACTGTGATACGGATCATTCTTTGGTTGTTGCGAGGGTTAGACTGAGAACAAAAATAATCTACACAGATAAACACAAATCTAGCCCCAGGATTAATATTATTAACACTCACGATCCTGATAAGTGCTTTGAGTTCCTACAGCAACTTGAAGACGCTCTCACTTATACATCAGAAAATTATAAAGTAAGTGAAAAGGGGGGTAAACTTTATAAAACAGAGGTAGTGGTTTACGGCACTGTGGATCATAAGAGGCAGGACTGGTTTGCGGCAAACAGCCAGACACTGCAGTCCTTGATTGATAAAAAGAAGATAGCTCTCTTAAGAAATAAAGAAAGAACAACGCGAAACACTCTCAGCGAGCTGAAAGAAGCTAGGAAAGGAGGTGCAAAAGGCTGCCAGGCAGTGCGCAAATGACTAGTGGATCAAGTTATGTGAGTCCATTCAAAATGCAAGTGATAAGGGAATCATCAGAAGCATGTATGAAGGAATAAAGAAAGCCTATGGTCCAATGATCAAAAGAAGTGCACCACTGAAAACCTTGACTGGAGAAATCATCACTGATAAGAAACAGCAGATGGATAGATGGGCAGAACACTATTTGGAGCTTTACTCGAGTGAGACCAAATTAGCGGATGATGCCATCAGCGACATAGAGGCTCTGCCAACGCTTGACCACCTGGACACACTTCCCACCATAACAAAAGTTAAGTGTGCTATAAATGAACTTGCATCTGGCAAAGCTCCAGGTAAGGATGGGATTCGAATAGAAGTTAACAGGAGTTGGTAAGGCACACTCACTCTACAGATCCACCAGCTAATTGAGCTATGCTGGCGAGAAGAACATGTCCCACGGGATTTCAAAGCCTCAAGCATCATAATAGTGTACAAGAACAAAAGCGATCGGAACGACTGTAACAAATATAGGGGTATCTCACTTCTGTGTATTGTTGGGAAAGTATTTGCCAGAATTATTCTGCGCAGACTTCAAGTCCTGGGAGATCAAGTCTGTCCTGAATCACAGTGTGACTTCTGACAGAACAGGTCTACAATTGATATGATATTCCCATTGCGAAAAATGCAAGAAAAATGCCGTGATCAGAATCAACCACTGTTTATAGCCTTCATCGGCCTCCCAAAGGCATGTTATTTGCAAGGCACTAAAGAAGATTGGCCGCCCACCAAATCTTCTGTCCATTGTGAAATCGTTCCACACAGGCATGAAGGGTATAATCAAGTTTGATGGTGCAACTTCAGAAGAGTTTGAATTCAAGAGTGGAGTTAAGCAAGGTTGTGTACTATTCCCCACCCTCTTTGGAATATACTTTCTCACTTCTACTGAAATATGCCTTTCGTGATCCGGATACCGGTATATACATTCACTCACGCTCAGATGGCGGCCTCTACAATGCTCAGAGATTGAAGACCAAGACCAAAAGTAGGAGGGTACTGATCAAAGAGTTGCTTTTTGTAGATGATGCCGTAATTACGACCAATTCTGAGGAAGAATTACAACATCTACTATCTGCATTCTCCAATGCCTGTTCTGAATGTGGTTTAACAACTAACAAAAAGAAGACACAGATTATGTCACAAGGTGCACACAGGGTACCATCAATCTTTATTGACGACGCCGAACTAAAGATAGTAGACCATTTTACATATCTAGAATATGAGGTAAATAGCAAATTATCCATAGATCAGGAAATCAACGTCAAGATTGGTAAGGCAGCAATAATAATGAACAGGTTAAGAAAAAGAATCTGGGAGAACATGAAACTTACTGCCAAAACAAAAGTCCTTGTCTATCAAGCCTGTATTCTTATTACTCATATTTATGACAGTGAAGCCTGGACTACTTACTCACACCAAGAGAAACGTTTAAAGAGCTTTCATATGCAATGTATGCGTGAGTTGTAATTATTATGCCTTTTTGAAGCACAGTGTAAAAAACTATCGTCTGTCAAGACGGCAAGGTGCCAATGTAATATAGTTGAGGACGCTGAACAAGTGACAAAGCTGTCAGACATGTTCCTTACCTGCTGTCACGTCATCCTTAATTCATTCTGTACCAAACAACGCACCACGCGTGTTTTGATTGCTCCAACTGCTTTTCTGAACTCCTACCCCATTTAGTTCCTAAATTAACCCATTATGGACAAGCTGCCCCTTTAGTCGTATTGTCCTAGACGCCTGCTATTTCTAGGCCTCTACTCGCAGTTTACATATTTAAGATCATCATCATCATCATCATCATTATCTTCAATATTATCATCATGTGCCATATTGACAAGCGTGGAAGGATGGTTCATCATCTTGACGCGATCACAGTCTCGCAGAATACTGGGACCAAGATGAACACGAATGTTGTCATTCTACGAGATCTTAACCTCGAAGCAAAGTGCTTCCGGAACCCCGCGACTGTCGGTTGTCAGTTTTAATTCGCATATCCCTTTACAGGACATCGCTGTCAACATCAGCATCTTTTAGCTGATTGTTGATCTCTTGGCAAGATTACGCTCAGTAGTTTGCCATTGCTTTCTGAGCGGCCGGCTCATTATCCCGCAAGTCACCAGCGCGGGTAGAACCTGTTTCCAATTCTCGCGCGCTGTGAGACCCTGCGTGGATAAACGGGATTACGGAGAAAGTCGTGTAACCCCTCGGCCAGAGAGACCGGCCGGTGTCAGTTGCTGTGGGAATATGTGTGTTCTATATTGAAACGTGACAGATTCACCATTTTATTTGTTTTATGTTGAGTGACTTCTGCAGAATGTACGTGCCGAGACGCAGCGAAATATGCCAGGTCATGAATGATAAATTCATTGTGAAATTCACTTCGGGATCTATGGACAAGGAAGAGGTGGTCGGGCGCCTGTGGGATCATGCGTGTGGGAGAATGCGGTGGAACAGACTGTATGTGGAAAGAATTATATGGAAGGGGATCGGTGGGGGATCTGGACGAATCACCATACTGAGAGGGAAGACCAGGACAACTCTCAATCAGATGACAGTTGGAACCATCAGTAGTATGACTCTTCGCTGGCTGTTGAACGAGGAGACGGAGCACGCGTGGGAATGTCCTGTGCTCAGTAATGTCGTTTGTTAGCTTAACTCAACTCAGCATTCACATCGGGAAACATTCTTGTGAATGAACTAAACTGTTGTTATTTTAGTTAATTGGCAAAAACTTCGTCAATGTTTACACCAATGGGATCGCATATTGTGATATATAATGATGGCGCCTGTGAAATATTGCACAGTTTATTGCCTGGCATATTTTGCTATAAACCGCCAAGTATATTATTATTCTGTTGCCGTCTATTCTCCAATGGGACATAGGCCCTCAACCAACTCACTCCAAGCTTGGGACATAGGCCCTCAACCAACTCACTCCAAGCTTGGGACATGTTTCCTCAACCCACCCACTCCAAGCTCGGGACACGGTCCCTCAACCCACCCACTCCAAGCTTAGGACACGGTCCCTCAACACACCCACTCCATTCCTGGGACATAGGCCCTCAACCCACCCACTCCAAGCTTGGGACACGGTCCCTTAACCCACCCACTCTAAGCTTTGGACACAGTCCCTCAACCCACCCACTGCAAGCTTGGGACAGTCCCTTAACCCACCCACTCCAAGCTTGGGAAACAGTCCCTCAACCCACCCACTCCAAGCTTGGGTCACGGTCCCTCAACCCACCCACTCCAAGCATGGGACACGATCCGTCAACCCACCCACTCCAAGCTTGGGACATGGTCTCTCAACATACCCACTTCATTCCTGGGACATAGACCCTCAACCAACCCACTCCAAGCTTGGGACATGATCCCTCCACCCACCCACTCCAAGCTTGGGACACGGTCCCTCAACCCACCCACTTCATTACTGGGACATAAGCCCTCAACCCACCCACTCCAAGCTTGGGACATGGTCCCTCAACCTACCCACTCCAAGCTTGGGACATTGTCCCTCAACCCACTAACTCCATGCCTGGGACATAGGTCCTCATCCCACTCACTCCACGCCTGGGACATAGAGTAGGCCCTTAACCCACTGACTCCACGCCTGGGACATAGGCCCTCAACCCACCCACTTCATTCCTGGGACATAGGCCCTCAACCCACCCACTCCAAACCTGGGACATGGGCCTTCATCCCACCCACTTCATTCCTGGGACATAGGCACTCAACCCACCCACTCCAAGCTTGGGAAATAGGCCCTCAATCCACCCACTCCAAGCCTGGGACATAGGCCCTCAACCCACCCACTCCAAGCCTGGGACATAGGCTCTCAACCCACTCACTTCAAGCCTGGGACATAGCGTAGACCCTCAAACCCATTCACCAAGCGTTAGTCTGCTCACTCTGGCAACAGTCAGTTCAGTTCTTTACTGTTTATCTCATGGACTACATAAAATCCCACCACTCAATTCTTGATTGGCTGTTTTATCTGGATAGATTACATAAAGCATGCCCCTCAAGTCTTGGTTGTTTGTTTTATTTGAATAGAGCATGTAAACACCCACCCCTCAGTGTTTGATTGTTTGTTTTATTTGAATAGAGCATGTAAACTCACACTCCTCAGTGTTTGATTGTTTGTTTTATTTGAATAGAGCATGTAAACTCCCACCCCTCAGTGTTTGATTGTTTGTTTTATTTGAATAGAGCATGTAAACCTCCCACCCCTCAGTGTTTGATTGTTTGTTTTATTGAATAGAGCATGTAAACTCCCACCCCTCAGTGTTTGATTGTTTGTTTTATCTGAATAGAGCATGTAAACTCCCACCCCTCAGTGTTTGATTGTTTGTTTTATCTGAATAGAGCATGTAAACTCCCACCCCTCAGTGTTTGATTGTTTGTTTTATCTGAATAGAGCATGTAAACTCCCACCCCTCAGTGTTTGATTGTTTGTTTTATCTGAATAGAGCATGTAAACTCCCACCCCTCAGTGTTTGATTGTTTGTTTTATCTGAATAGAGCATGTAAACTCCCACCCCTCAGTGTTTGATTGTTTGTTTTATCTGAATAGAGCATGTAAACTCCCACCCCTCAGTGTTTGATTGTTTGTTTTATCTGAATAGAGCATGTAAACTCCCACCCCTCAGTGTTTGATTGTTTGTTTTATCTGAATAGAGCATGTAAACTCCACCCCTCACTGTTTGATTGTTTGTTTTATCTGAATAGAGCATGTAAACTCCCACCCCTCACTGTTTGATTGTTTGTTTTATCTGAATAGAGCATGTAAACTCCCACCCCTCAGTGTTTGATTGTTTGTTTTATCTGAATAGAGCATGTAAACTCCCACCCCTCAGTGTTTGATTGTTTGTTTTATCTGAATAGAGCATGTAAACTCCCACCCCTCAGTGATTGATTGTTTTGTTTTATCTGAATAGAGCATGTAAACTCCCACCCCTCAGTGTTTGATTGTTTGTTTTATTTGAATAGAGCATGTAAACTCCCACCCCTCAGTGTTTGATTGTTTGTTTTATCTGAATAGAGCATGTAAACTCCCACCCCTCAGTGTTTGATTGTTTGTTTTATCTGAATAGAGCATGTAAACTCCCACCCCTCAGTGTTTGATTGTTTGTTTTATCTGAATAGAGCATGTAAACTCCCACCCCTCAGTGTTTGATTGTTTGTTTTATCTGAATAGAGCATGTAAACTCCCACCCCTCAGTGTTTGATTGTTTGTTTTATCTGAATAGAGCATGTAAACTCCCACCCTCAGTGTTTGATTGTTTGTTTTATCTGAATAGAGCATGTAAACTCCCACCCCTCAGTGTTTGATTGTTTGTTTTATCTGAATAGAGCATGTAAACTCCCACCCCCTCAGTGTTTGATTGTTTGTTTTTATCTGAATATAGCATGTAAACTCCCACCCCTCAGTGTTTGATTGTTTGTTTTATCTGAATAGAGCATGTAAACTCCCACCCCTCAGTGTTTGATTGTTTGTTTTATCTGAATAGAGCATGTAAACTCCCACCCCTCAGTGTTTGATTGTTTGTTTTATCTGAATAGAGCATGTAAACTCCCACCACTCAGTGTTTGATTGTTTGTTTTATCTGAATAGAGCATGTAAACTCCCACCCCTCAGTGTTTGATTGTTTGTTTTATCTGAATAGAGCATGTAAACTCCCACCCCTCTGTGTTTGTTTTATCTGAATAGAGCATGTAAACTCCCACCCCTCAGTGTTTGATTGTTTGTTTTATTTGAATAGAGCATGTAAACTCCCACCCCTCACTGTTTGATTGTTTGTTTTATCTGAATAGAGCATGTAAACTCCCACCCCTCTGTGTTTGTTTTATCTGAATAGAGCATGTAAACTCCCCCCCTCAGTGTTTGATTGTTTGTTTTATTTGAATAGAGCATGTAAACTCCCACCCCTCACTGTTTGATTGTTTGTTTTATCTGAATAGAGCATGTAACTCCACCCCTCAGTGTTTGATTGTTTGTTTTATCTGAATAGAGCATGTAAACTCCCACCCCTCAGTGTTTGATTGTTTGTTTTATCTGAATAGAGCATGTAAACTCCCACCCCTCAGTGTTTGATTGTTTGTTTTATCTGAATAGAGCATGTAAACTCCCACCCCTCACTGTTTGATTGTTTGTTTTATCTGAATAGAGCATGTAAACTCCCACCCCTCACTGTTTGATTGTTTGTTTTATCTGAATAGAGCATGTAAACTCCCACCCCTCAGTGTTTGATTGTTTGTTTTATCTGAATAGAGCATGTAAACTCCCACCCCTCAGTGTTTGATTGTTTGTTTTATCTGAATAGAGCATGTAAACTCCCACCCCTCAGTGTTTGATTGTTTGTTTTATCTGAATAGAGCATGTAAACTCCCACCCCTCAGTGTTTGATTGTTTGTTTTATCTGAATAGAGCATGTAAACTCCCACCCCTCAGTGTTTGATTGTTTGTTTTATTTGAATAGAGCATGTAAACTCCCACCCCTCAGTGTTTGATTGTTTGTTTTATTTGAATAGAGCATGTAAACTCCCACCCCTCAGTGTTTTGATTGTTTGTTTTATCTGAATAGAGCATGTAAACTCCCACCCCTCAGTGTTTGATTGTTTGTTTTATCTGAATAGAGCATGTAAACTCCCACCCCTCAGTGTTTGATTGTTTGTTTTATCTGAATAGAGCATGTAAACTCCCACCCCTCAGTGTTTTGATTGTTTGTTTTATCTGAATAGAGCATGTAAACTCCCACCCCTCAGTGTTTGATTGTTTGTTTTATCTGAATAGAGCATGTAAACTCCCACCCCTCAGTGTTTGATTGTTTGTTTTATCTGAATAGAGCATGTAAACTCCCACCCCTCAGTGTTTGATTGTTTGTTTTATCTGAATAGAGATGTAAACTCCCACCCCTCAGTGTTTGATTGTTTGTTTTATCTGAATAGAGCATGTAAACTCCACCCCTCACTGTTTGATTGTTTGTTTTATCTGAATAGAGCATGTAAACTCCCACCCCTCAGTGTTTGATTGTTTGTTTTATCTGAATAGAGCATGTAAACTCCCACCCCTCAGTGTTTGATTGTTTGTTTTATCTGAATAGAGCATGTAAACTCCCACCCCTCAGTGTTTGATTGTTTGTTTTATCTGAATAGAGCATGTAAACTCCCACCCCTCAGTGTTTGATTGTTTGTTTTATTGAATAGAGCATGTAAACTCCCACCCCTCAGTGTTTGATTGTTTGTTTTATCTGAATAGAGCATGTAAACTCCCACCCCTCAGTGTTTGATTGTTTGTTTTATCTGAATAGAGCATGTAAACTCCCACCCCTCAGTGTTTGATTGTTTGTTTTATCTGAATAGAGCATGTAAACTCCCACCCCTCAGTGTTTGATTGTTTGTTTTATCTGAATAGAGCATGTAAACTCCCACCCCTCAGTGTTTGATTGTTTGTTTTATCTGAATAGAGCATGTAAACTCCCACCCCTCAGTGTTTGATTGTTTGTTTTATCTGAATAGAGCATGTAAACTCCCACCCCTCAGTGTTTGATTGTTTGTTTTATCTGAATAGAGCATGTAAACTCCCACCCCTCAGTGTTTGATTGTTTGTTTTATCTGAATATAGCATGTAAACTCCCACCCCTCAGTGTTTGATTGTTTGTTTTATCTGAATAGAGCATGTAAACTCCCACCCCTCAGTGTTTGATTGTTTGTTTTATCTGAATAGAGCATGTAAACTCCCACCCCTCAGTGTTTGATTGTTTGTTTTATCTGAATAGAGCATGTAAACTCCCACCACTCAGTGTTTGATTGTTTGTTTTATCTGAATAGAGCATGTAAACTCCCACCCCTCAGTGTTTGATTGTTTGTTTTATCTGAATAGAGCATGTGAAACTCCCACCCCTTCAGTGTTTTGGATTGTTTTTTTTCTCTGAATAGAGCATGATTTTGTAAACTTCCCACCCCTCAGTGTTTGATTGTTTGTTTTTACTTTGAATAGAGCATGTGTAAACTCCCACCCCTTCCGTGTTTGATGTTTGTTTTATCTGACTAGAAGCATGTAAACTCCCACCCCTCAGTGTTGATTGTTTGTTTTATCTGAATAGGCATTGTAAACTCCCCACCCCTTCTAGGTGTTTTGATTGTTTGTTTGATCTGAATTATAGGCATGTAAAATGTAAACATCCTATACAACTCTACGTCTTTAGGTCAATCCACACCTCAGCGTTTGATTGGTTTGTTTATTTGTATAGAGCTATGTAAATTCCCACACCTCAGTGTTATGATTTGTTTTGTTTTTATCTGAAATAGAGCATGTAAACTCCCACCCCTCAGTGTTTGATTGTTTGTTTTATCTGAAATAGAGCATGTAAACTCACACCCATCATTTCTTTAGACTTGGTTGGTTATTATTTGGCATGAGACTACATGTGACGCATGTCCCGCACTTATCTTGAATTGGATGTTTTATCTGAATAGACCATATAAGCTCTCACCCCTTAGTTCTTGATTAGTTGTTCTATCTGGACAGACACACACTCTTGCCTGTCAGTTTTTGATTGGTTGTTTTATCTGACTAGACTATATATCTGATGTTTTTCCGCATTGGTTATCCACCTTCCCTTTGAGATCTGAATCTTGGATGGAAACAAAGAAGGATGTTATGCTTCTTTTAGTAAACCCGGAACTATTGGTAAACTACAATATGTTTAAACTGTAGTTTCCGCTCACAGCATTCTCACGGAAATAAAGTACAGGTACAAGCTGAATATATTCGTTATATGTATTTGGTTCAGTGTCAAGCCGTGTATAAATATAGTTCAAATAGATGAAATAGTTGATTATGTGGTTGTTTCGGGATTTGAAATTTAAATATTGAGCACAACCCACTACTGGCAACGCCGATCGCATTCTGGTATGAACCTAAGGCCTATCCACGTCAATATGGAAGCACTATACTCGAGTTTCGCCCGAGATGAAATAGTGTAGAAAAAAAATGCAAATAATTCACTCTTACACTTTAGCAGCATCAGTGTAGTCAAAGAGAGACATCCTGACATCCGACATGGGCGAATACCTCACTTTCATCGTGTGTTGTGTTGTACATGCAATATATGCCGGCAGTGGTGTACTAGATGTGTGGAAGGTGGGATTGATTCTCTTGCCATTCTCTGCCCATTCGCAGTCTGCAGATCCATGTGTATGTGATCTTGATTTTCAATCCTCTGCAAGTTCTAATTCTTATTACCTTTTACTCCGGCATATCCGGGTACGTTCATCCGGGTCAGTGATGTTATATGCGACTTACGAATGTTGCCTCTCCACTCGGTTGTGATTGTCTGTGGCATGTCCATGCAGTCTGATATGATTATCGCGTGTGTGACTTCCCGTTATGCTGACAATGCGCGTGCTCTGGAGGCAGCGGTGATCTCCAGTCAGGCTTGATATAGTTGTCTTTAACGCGCCGCTTGCCTCTTTGATTGGTATTTCATTCTGTTGTGCTGTGTAAGCCCACGACGAACTTAAGCAGCACTTCACTGACCCATCTGTGTAGATGGTGATGATGTCTTCTGGACTGAATGTTGTTGGACCTGCTCCTTTATCCCAGTGATGACAGATGCAGGCAATAGTCTCTTGCCCGCTGGATCAGAACCAAGCCACCACCAGGTCCCTATTCTGTAAGTTGTAGAAGAGTGAACTCCCTTGGATAGGGTTTAGACTCACGGCTGACAGTTGCTTTTTATTTTTTTGCATATCCTTTACAGGACATCGCTGTCAACACCATCATCTTTCAGCTGTATGTTGATTTCTTGGCAAGATTACGCTCAGTAGTTTGCCATTGCTTTCTGAGTGGCCGGCTCACATACCCTGTAAGTTACCGATGCGACTTCGAACCACTGCTGATTCTCACCGTCATCACGTTACCTACGAGAGTATACGAGATTACGGAGAAAAGTCATAAACTCTAAGCTACGAAGCCGGCTGACAGTTGCTGTTCCCAGAAATATCTCAGAAATAGCAGGCTATAGATGAGATGTTTCTACTTTCTAGAGTATGTCACATATTGATATCACGGACACTTTGTGATATTTACACTGAAGGCACTGACTTGGTGGACAAAAACATCGCCGTGAAATCAAGTAAGTCCAAGGCTAAAGACGAATGGTATCAACGCAGAATGAGAGCACAAGATAGACAGAGCATGGCAGCTTGCACGGTGTCGCGAAACGCAAGTGCGTCTCAGACGGGACAACACAGTACCAAGTCTATCCCACACCGTCTCGGTGGCTAGGCCACATTTTATGGCGGGTGAGAGGGGGATTTCCGAGTAAAAGAGTTGGGACCGCCTTCTGGGCCTTGATGTTATATCTCGGGATTGGCATGAATTTCACGGGTCCCGAGAATCATAACTCAACTCTTTGAGTGTGCGTAGATCTGTTCTGTTGTAAATCGCACACTCTATTAAAACTCAGGGAATGCTGGGTTGTCTTCACTTTCCTGAGGTAATACTCGGAAGTTTTCGGCAAGTTCGATGAGTGTGTTCTTCCGGACCTGACAAGAAGAGGCCATTCGGTAGCCAGTCATTAAGAAGGGAGGTCGCATCTATCGCAGCTGTATAATTGACATCACGGGGATCCGGAGAATGATATACAGAGGTTGTTGAAGCTATCCTTTCACGGCCGTGTCCGCCAGCTGTAATCTGTGCAACTCTTATAGAGATTGATCTGCAGTGGTGGCATTGTTGTCCTTAAGACGAGGGGCCGTGTCTTTGATCAGCTGTATCATGATGTACCTTTTGGGGCTCCAGAGGGAACCTACAGCCCAGAGCTTGATGAACCTACCGGGTCGATGTCTGTTGCATAGTTGTTCCTAAGCTTTAAAGGTGACACTTTTATACTTGGCGTCGCTTGGCTATAGTTTGTATTTAAGTTGTGGGTCAATTCTTGACCAGATGGGCCAGTTCCGCCGTATCCTGTGCTCTGACCGATATTTACACGTTGACCTCGGGTCAGAGAACACCAGCTGGTAGTTGGGTCTCGACCAGGCATGCTAACTGTGTAGTAAGCCTGTGTGTGTACTAAGACCTAGATTAAGCTAAGACCAGTGCAGCGAACATGGCGGAATGTATTGTGCGAGCCAGCTTAGTGGATCAGTCTGGTTGAAGCAAATTAACAATCCATTCGATGCCCTTTCTCGACAATGGAGTATCTTAGGGAATTATTGTTCGGACAGAGAACTTTCTCTTGAACAGAGCTTTAATTTGATTCCCTTAATGAATATGTTGACATTAGTATGTTTCGATCATCATCATGTGGCGTGGTTGAAACCAGTACTTGTCAAGCACTCATGTGACGAGCAAGAACCACTTGCGTTTCTCATTACGGTGAAACCCAAATATGTAGGAGGCTATAAGCTGGGAAGTTGTTATCGACCCATGGGCCTGTTGTTATTTAACTGGGCTTAGTCAGAAGGGGGAAAGATATCTTCACACCTACTAGGGATTGAACCGTGGGCCAGTATAACGGTGGGGAAACACCCACTCACGTATCGCGTGGATATTTCATCAGTGTTGTGTGACTCTACAGTTCCCTTACTGAGAAGGAATACTTTGTCATGCGGGTCTATCTTTCTATTGTCTCTATACTTTCATCGGAAGCCAGATTGTTTGGGATATTTGATTCGACACAATTCCTAGGCAGCCAAAGGAATTTATTCAGGTGATGAGTGTCTATATATTCATACACCCACACGTAACAGAAATCCAGGTATCCGAGGCAGAAAGGTGGGAAGCGACAAACACAAGAACATGAAACTCTTCTGTTGTTTGTCTGGTCTTTCATTCAGTATTTTCAGGGTGGTTATCAATGTAGCTTGAGTATCTTCCATTAACCTTGGAGGTGTCATAGAGTACTTACCTGAGGTATCCTCATATGCTTATTTACTTTTCTGATGAGTCAAATGGTGATGGGGAAGGATGATCCAGGCCATAACACGTGATGATCTCTATAGGAGGTATGGATTTCTGCCATCCTCATGAATTGAATCTGTGGCCTGTGTGCTGCGACTTTCGATGGTGCTAAAAGCCAAGTGGCTAGTGGCTGTTGAACATTAACTGGTCAAGTTCCGAGGCTCCAGGAGGCATCATACAGGATCAGGTAATGTTTCTTACCACCTCGATCTACACACTGACACTCGATACTACACTGACGTACCTATTTTGGATGATGAGAATGTCAAGCAGACTACTCTCACCCAATTGACTGTTCATTGTTGTATGTCTGTCTGTTGGTTTGTTCATCTGTGTGTTCGAGTCAGAATCTCCAATAAAGATTCTAGATTTGCCTTTTATAAGGTTGTTCTATTATAGTCAGTTAGGTGTCTTCTTGTGTACACAGTCGTCATATGGGTAGTGTCATCCGGGAACCGTCCTGGGGACAATCGGTGTAAAGGGTGGACAGAAGGTAATAAAGAATCCCAATTAAAATATGTGGGCAACCACCGAGAACCAGGCCGGTGTTGTCACACACGGAATACCTTCAGTTTGACTGCCGCACGCTGTAACAAGAACACAGGGCTGCAAAAGCCGACAGTAAATGTGGACTGGTAGGACGCACAAGCCCCGGGAAGACAATCTGCCTATGGGAGGAGGAATCTGGAAACAAACCTCGACCGTCGAAGTCGGAAGATGTTGGCCCAAGTGGCAGGGAACTAAAAAGAGGACAACAACGCCCTGCAGTGGATGCTTGCACCAGGCATAGCAAATGTTGACCGCAGCAGCATAAGAAAACAAGAACACATCGGAGCGGTAAGGGGAAAAAAAGGACAAGAAATCCGACTACTAAATATTTAAGACGAGAAAATGACTATAATTATTTAAGACAAGACATCTATTTAAGACAAGAAATATGACTATTAAATATTTAAGACAATAAATCTGACTATTAAATATTTAGTTTAGTTTAGTTTAGTCGTTGGATCAACATCACGGCACACGGTTTAACCCATAAGTGCTCCGTTTTCCTCCTAACTCAAACCTGAGTCTGGAGAAACTCAGCTCAATGCACGAACTCCGTTGCATCGGCGAGGATCCTGAAATACTTTGGGTAGATTTTAACTCGAAATTTTGCCCGGGCAGCGCCGTTAGGCTACTCTTTTTCGATTTCCAACTGCCAACGGATTTTTTACGTGCGCAACAATACACACGGGCTTCCGATCTCACTACCCAGAGACCAGGGGAGAATTTTATTACTGAAAGTCCAGGTGGATTTTTTAAATGAATCCCGGTCCTCACCGGGGCCTGAACCCGGGACCTCCAGCACTCGAGGCGGACACCATACCTCGAGACCACTAAGTCCCCTCAATGTATTAAATATTTACACAAAAGCAAACAATGGTAACAATACCAAAATCAAACTATGATAATA
Source organism: Cepaea nemoralis (assembly GCA_014155875.1). Lineage (NCBI taxonomy): Eukaryota > Metazoa > Mollusca > Gastropoda > Stylommatophora > Helicidae > Cepaea > Cepaea nemoralis. Next base: position 166,785 of record JACEFZ010003592.1, read on the forward strand.
TTAATATGAATGATAACGTTATTAAAAAGTTTAAAAGATAAGATAATCGACTTCATTGCACCTGGTTTTATCCCGTACGGGTCGGCCTCTTTCCGCAGGCGGCCTGCCAAAAGCGTTGCACAAAGCACGAACTCCGTAGCTTCATCGACGACCCCCCAGGAGTCTCCGAGAAAATGGCACTCGTGAACCGAACGAAGTAGCCCGAAATCGAACCCATAAACTTCGGAGCGCGAGGCAGTCCAGGTAACCACTTGGCCGCGGAAGAAGAACTATTTCTTGCGCCCCAGCGAGTTCGCCTTATCAGGTATGCACAGTACCAGGAAATTATCTAGAAGTAAAGCTACCATTATGATAATAAACACTTCAATCATTAAATGTCAACTGGTGTAAAAATATGGAAGTAGCACCATATACTCAGACACACCTTTTAATGTGGAAAGGTGTCAACTATCTATCCCTCTCCTCCTCCTCCTCCTCCCACTATTATGTGAAACACGAGAAGTGCAATATTCATTGAATCATATATTAGCATCATTGGTCGTGTAACATAATATTATATGAAAATAGAAACAAAGCTACAATCTGAAATATATAGATTAATTTGTATCTGATATGTATAAACTAATTAAGATAAATTAGACGTCACTCGCATCTTGCCGTCTTCACAGACGACGGTTTGTTACATTGTGCTTCAAAAAGGCATAACGACTACAACCCATGGTAGTGACCAGGGATGCAGTTATACTGGAAGGCCCCGGTTAACCTCAAGGTTACGTTCTTGAAAAAACACGACTTTAAGTGAAACGACGTATAGCGAAACACTATACAGGTGACGACGTTATGGCGGAACGTAGCGACGTAAAGTGAAGTTAAGTCACATTGTGACAATGACGTTATAGCGAAACGACGTAAACCGAAGCAACGTATAGCGGGGCCTTCCAGTATTTCTCCACAGCACAAAGCCTAGGCTAAATTGTAGAGACTACGTTTTGCCCATGCTGCACGATCCCTCTCTCAGTCTACTTAGTTTACTCCAGAGGTAAGGTAACGCCAATACATCTGGAACAAAAGCGGCAGGAACTGTTGGATCAGCAAAACAATGCTCTATCTGTCCGCCTGTCGGAGCTTCGATCCTAGACCAGTTGCCGACCAAGGTCTAGAGCCTGGTGTGCCCTGCCATGACATTTTGTCTTTAGGTTGCATTTCTTCGCACTAGGGTAAGGCTTGTACCCTCCCAATTGCGCTCCACCGCCCTTTGTGGGATGTCCGGTTTGGTGAGCGCTGCCCAACATTCGGCGCTATCAGAAAGCAAGTAGTACCGTCTACTGTTATACGGTAGCTCACTCATATCTGACTAAGACCCAAAATTCAGCACTAATAGTAAGCAGGTAGTATCGTCTACTGTCATACGGTAGCTCGGTGATATCTGACTAAAAACCCAATATTCGGCGCTAACAGAAAGCAGATACCGTCTACTGTCACATGGTAGCTCAGTCATATCTGACTAAGACCCAACTTTAAGCGCTACCAGAAAGCAGGTAGTACCGTCTACTGTCATACGCTAGCTAAGTCATATCTGACTAAGACCTGACAGCAAATTAGACGTCGACGGTCAATATTACATGGACATTTTATGTGGAGAAATGATTTTGAAAACTTAGTGACAACTGACAAACTTGATAGGAAAAGAGCAAAGGGAAGTCCAAGAGATACAATCGTTAAAAAAAAACACAGACTTGAGTTGAGACTTGTAATCTTGTGAGGTGGTGAACCTCGACCGCCCACGCCTATCCACCAGTCATACCATGAAGGTGACCGCTGAACACAGTTAGTCTTAAAAGAGTTGAAGGGGTCTTGATACAGAATGATGATCTACAAAATCAAGTGCTCATAGACAATGACATGGAAATCTATTTAATAAATGTAAAACAACGGAAAGTGGAGTTGTTCGGCCGACTATGTCTTCTTTCTGAATGTGTTGATTAATTCACTAGAAAAGCACATGAGACGTTTGCCCTCCATGATAAACTACGGCATTACAATGACACACGTCCATGATGGTCAGATTGGTGACCGAGACAGAATGGTTTGTGAGTCAGGGTGATTTGTGAGTCAGAATGGTTTGGGAGTCACAATGGTTACGGAGTCAGAATGGTTTGTGAGTCAGAGTAGTTAGGAGAGTCAGAATGGTTAGAGAGTTAGAATGGTTTGTCAGAATGGTTTGTGAATCAGAATGGTTTGTGAGTCAGAATGGTTTGTGAGTCAGAATGGTTTGTGAGTTAGAATGGTTTACCCGTTGTCATAACGCACTTCAGTTTTCCCCTTTTTCTGATGTGCTCATAGAATGTGAACTGTTTTCATCTGATACTAGTAAGCAGTTCTCTTTGCGGGTTAACTAATTTCATGATATCTTCGTAACACCTTTTAAATATCTTCATGGAGTTCTAATTTGCTCATTTCCTCACATAGATTGAGGAAGATATATAGCAGAGAATATACTACACCTTATGAAATACGTATTTTCCATGAACTATTATATCCTTTTCAAACGTAACACTGTAATCAATGCTATAGATAAATGTATTTGTTTTCTAACAAATGTCAACATAACACTGTAATCAATGCTAAAGATAAATGTATTTGTTTTCGAGCAAATGTAAACATCAATAAATTTACCGGACAGGGTTTGGAGTGTGATGATGAATGTAGTCAGAATGATCAACTAAGCAATGATGTCCGGATCACCGCAGACAGAATTGAATTTCTCAAGTAAGAAACGATCACTACAGTTCCTGTCCGTGCTGTTCTGTGACGAGCATATAATTATGTGATAAGTCTTGGCAAACGGACGATAGTGCCAATAAAACCGGATACTATGTCAAATAATGAAGACATTGGACCTCTTGCCTGCAATTCATCTAGTTTAGCTTTCATTTCTCTAAAGGCATCCGTTATTTTGTCAATGCGTCCTTCAATAGCTATGAGTCTGACGTCCATGTGATACATTATCAGAAAGTACATTATCGGCAAAAAGATTGCAATAACGAGCACATCTGTTGACGGCATTCTCATTGCTGACGTCCTATTGAAGACTGTCGGAGATGATAACGATTTGTTGAGAAGTCTAAGCTCATGCAGCGCCTCAATTCAACATGCAACTGGCCTCAAATACCAGATAGCAATTATACTTGAACCACTATAGATGTTTCTGTAGATTCATACACCAGATAGTAGATATACTTGAACCACTATAGATGTTTCTGTTGATTGAAACACCAGATAGTAGATATTCTTGAACCACTGTGGATGTTTCTGTAGATTCATACACCAGATAGTAGATATACTTGAACCTCTGTAGATGTTTCTGTAGATTCAAACACCAGATAGCAGATATACTTAAACCTCTGTAGATGTTTCTGTGGATTCAAACACCAGATAGCAAATATACTTGAACCACTGTAGATGTTTCTGTAGATTCAAACACTAGGAGATAGCAGATATACTTGAACCGCTGTAAATGTTTCTGTAGATTCAAACACCAGATAGCAAATATATACTTGAACCACTGTAGATGTTTCTGTTGATTGAAACACCAGATAGTAGATATTCTTGAACCACTGTGGATGTTTCTGTAGATTCATACACCAGATAGTAGATATACTTGAGCCACTGTAGATGTCTCTGTTGATTGAAACACCAGATAGTAGATATACTTGAACCACTGTAGATGTTTCTGTAGATTCATACACCAGCTAGTAGATATACTTGAACCGCTGTAGATGTTTCTGTAGATTCAAACACCAGATAGCAAATATACACTTGAACCACTGTAGATGTTTCTGTTGGTTGAAACACCATATAGTAGATATACTTGAACCACTGTAGATGTTTCTGTAGATTCTAACACCAGGAGATAACAGATATACTTGAACCGCTGTAGATGTTTCTGTAGATTCATACACCAGATAGCTGATATACTAGAACAACTGTAGATGCTTCTGTAGATTCAAACACCAGGAGATAACAGATGTACTTGAAATATTGTAGATGTTTCTGTAGATTCAAACACCAGATAAAACAAGATATACTTGAACCAACTAGATATACTGCAGATATCCTGGACACATAATTTAACATTCACTTTCCGACACACACATCTTAATAACTTTGCAACAATACACTACAGATCAGTCAGACTAGACAAAATATACACACCTGCAAAATATACACACCTGCAACACACCACATATTACAAACAAAACACCTACAAGAAACATAACTGTAAAAACTCCAAAAAGCAGTACTAGCATATATCAGTGCATGCATTACAAATAAGCGTCCCCCAAAGAGATCACCACATTGAAAACACACTACTCCAACATACAGATTATGCACAACACATGACACACATCTATCTCGCATATACCAACAATACACCCATCGACAACATAACACAATGTTGGGATCTAATAAAGAATACAATACGTAATAGAACAAAACAATTTGCATCCAGCATGCAAAAAGACAGAATACAACAAGAGCATATCACACAAACAGCAATAGAACTCACAAAACAGACTGACAGGATTGCACCACACCTACACACACTAGAATCACAATAGAACAACACCAAAAGACACAAATTATGTGGTGTAATCCTTATAACTAACCTCACTACCATATCAAAAGAAACATGCAGCCAAAGAAAAAAAAATTCAATAGAACAAAATATATAACGTAATAAGGATTATAATTATAATAGACATGTAGGAAAAACAAAACCTGAGAAAGCACATATATTATTAACATTCCAACAATACTACACTAACCTATTTACGGCAAAATCAGCCAATACACAAATACAAAATCGGTTACTGCAATACACAGAGAAACCATCTGACACAGACAACGATAATACTACTGGCACCTTGTCGTCTTGACAGACGATAGTTTGTTACGTCATGCTTCAAAGAAAGCATAATATCCACAACACAAAGCCTGAGCTGAATGTAAAGACCTAGTGTTGCCTTTGCAGCATGATCCCTCTCTCGGCCTGTCTAGTTTACTCCAGAGGAAAGGTAACACCAATACGTCTGGAACAAGACAAGCTGCAGAAGCTGCCGGATCAGCAAAGCAATGCTCTCACTGTCCACCTGTCGGAGCTTCCTTCCTAGACCAGTTGCAGACCAAGGCTTAAGACCTGGTCTGTACTGCCGTCACATTACATTTAGTCTCCATTTCCTAGCATTAGGATAAGGCTTGTGCCTTCCCAGTTGCGCTCCTCCGCCCGAAGCCTTTGGCACAATGTAGGGTGTCGAGTTTGGTGATTGCCGCCTAACATTCCGCGCCAACAGAAAACAGGTAGTACCGTCTACTATCATACGGTAGCGCAGTCATACACTAGACACAGCATTCCCATTAGCAGACATAACACACTCACTTAATCAAATACCATAAAGACAAAACTCCAGTACCAGATAGATTAACTAAAATTCTACAGAAGCATTTCACAAACAAGAACCCCCAACAATTGCAGCATGTCATACTTAACACTCGTCCCTAAAGACATCATGAGAAAACACAGCTGAAAAAAATATAGACCCATCTCATTAAACACAGACTACACAATTCTAGCAATATCACTTGCAAACAAAATAAAAACGTTCATGTCATTACTGTAACATGGTGAGTCAGTCATCCACAATCTCAGTCCACATAACTTTTCTCAAAACTTTTAATTATGAACGGAGTCCCTCCTGATATCATATAAATTTTAAGATGGAATCTTTTAGAATAGAGTGGGGTATTTATCATGCTTTCATTTGATTGACTGATGTCTGCCTAAGAGGCGCTTTCTTCTGGGCCAACACCATAGCCTAACAGTTGTAATTTGGGATTCCATCAGGACGGGTTGTTTTTTTCAAGATGTGGTGCTATTTAATGTCTTATTAAATTTGCTCTGGTCTCAGTACGCCTAAAAATCATTTTTATATGTCGTGGCAGTGCCTAGTGATGCGAAAGAGACGAAAGCGGAGTATTTGTATGAGAAATGTGAAAGTGAGATCACAACGTCATTGAGAAGTTACTTTGAACGTTGCTTTCTACCAGGCTGTCAAGTCTAAACCACTGAATACTTTATTACTACGTCTATCGTTCGTCTGCTATGAGAATTTTGCGGTATGCCTGATGTCTGTATATCACTCTCAGTCAGAGCCTATCTGAATTTTTCATGCTCTATAATACTTTCCGATGGAAGCATATCATTGCATATTCTTAATTGACTGTAGGAATACTCTTGTGAGTCTACGTCTTATCACTCTTGTGGTCAGAATGTGTGATGTAACATGTAATCTTTTCCCTGCAAATGCTGAGAATGTTTGAGTGAGTGAGATGTTGATTTTATTGGTACTATCTCACATGAGAAGAAAGACACTTTATCATATCCATATGTTTGCAGGACGTGCATTTTACGCCAGAATAACACAATTCCTGTGATGATTGGTGATTATTTTACGTTCATGAGAATTGCTTAAAGCATTCTTAAAGATTTGCCTGAATGCAATGTATCTCTGAATTTGTGCACTTGTTCCTTTGCAACATTGATTGGGTCACGAACTTCGTTCAGAAAAGGACAATACATGTTCGACCTTTGGCTATGTTTGTTGAATATATATCTGATGGCTCAGGTCATGATTCAGGGGAAGGACATGTTTTTCATTTGTGGTTTGTTTCACATGTGAATACTGCTTATAAAATATTGCCTTGCTTGCTGTGGAAAATATTCTAATGTTACCCAGTAGGGATAGAGCAAATGATTTGTTGGTGATGAAGGATGGCGCTTGTGAACCGAGTCTAGCTGACAGAGGGGAGGACTGGCAATGCAGTGTGAGTGTGGATGGGATAGGATATCCATGTATCAAAGTACCACCCATAGGGATTGGTGATTGGTCCGGCCATTGGTCAAATTATATTAGACATTGCATATTGCAGTTGTAAATGATGCCTGTCTCCCATCTGTCTATTATCTTCCTCATGATGGTTGATTGTGTAAAGATGTCCCTGACTCAGAAAATGATCTCAGTGTCCACCACAAATATAGAGTGAATAATGAGAATATATCACCCACTATCCTTCCGAGTGGGATACACTCCATCACCAATATGAGGGGATTGGTGCATGAGCAACATCCTCCCTTCTCCTTCATATTTCCTTGAATCTCCTTTTATGTTTTTTGATACTTTATTATAACATTTGATTTTAGTAAATTGTATAGCAATGGTATGGCATTTTTTTTTTTTTTGGGGTATCAACAGAGAAAGGGATGGCGGAGAGGCCTTTTATTGGGACAACCAAACGGGCGTCCCGGACTCAAATCTTAAACTCCTTATATGCGGACTCCAGGAATTATCACATAATCCTATAGGCTGATTTACCAGCCTAACCTTCATTATATTATAAGCCTGTGCGGATGGCAGCTGAGAAGATCTGTTCTATGAACAAAAACCCAGGAGTGGTCGACATTTGTGTACACTGTTATGAAGTGCAGGAAAATGATACTTTATTATTTAAAGGACCTCATGACTTCAGTTTGCCTCAAACAGGCCCATGGAAGTTTAATACTGTGTCCCTAGTGAACTCCCACCTTATTCCTGGAATCCGAAGTACTGGTATTTCTATGGAATGTCCTACCTCAAATCATTAATAGCTGTGGGTTATTTAGGAGAAAGGATGGTGAGTATTCGTTTATTTTAATGGAGTACTAGTTGTAGTCCAGCGGTGAGTGTCAACTTTATCCCCATTTCAAATTGGACATTAGCTGAAGTCCAGAAACGGGTGGTTTAACATTTAGTTCCATTCTGAAACCTTTGGTGTGATGGACTTGCATTGTGGAATGCTGCTGAATGCTGGATTTAGGTACCAACTCATTGGATGGTATTCAAAACCTGTTGGACATCACGTACCGAGCTTTCGCTTTCCCATTATCAGGAGGAGTGGATACTCAACTTATGAATAACCCCAGTCGCCAGCTTCTCGGGCAGTCTTGTCAACACCAGGAATTCATCATAGTTATTCCTTCAAGTATTTTGTCACAAGAGAGAGTAAACTTGATAAGGGCACATATTGGTGAAGCTGTTACCTGGAAATTATACCTAACACTGCTCATTAGTGGCGGCAGGATAATATTGACCAGGACAGTGTATTTGACCTTGTGTTTTGCCCCGAGAGTAATAATTTTTCTCTAGTGCCAGTGAAGGAGATAATATTTTAATTAGATTAGATCTGTTGTTGAAGGAGGAGTTTTATGGATTGTGATGATGTGTTGGTTGAAGGAGAGTTGTTATTATTTTTTTTGGGGGGGGGGGGGGGGGGGGGGGGGGTTGGAAATTTGGGGGTTGGTTTGTGATGAGGTATCTAGTTATATCTATGCGTATGCTTTATTGAAGTGTATATTATGGCAATAGGTGGAACCTGGGTCTTCACTTGACCACTCCAGTCTCAATAAAAGGAGGGTGTTAAAAATGGTTGAGTATATTCCTAGTGGATGTCTTAATTAATTGTTGTGGAGGACAGTGAAATGTGAATGTTTGTTCAGATGTTGTTCAGTGCATTTCATGGTGAATGTCTTGTCCAGCTGTTGTTGAGAACCTTTCATAGTCAATGTCCTGTTCAACCTTTGTTTGAGTACGGCTATTGTGAATGTTATGTTCAACTGTGTGAAGTATCTTCCATTGTTGATGTTTTTGGTCAACTACTGTTGAGTCCAATTGACACGTGTAACTTGTCATACAATTAAAATGAGATCTACGTGAGGTTGGCAGAAATAATGCAGTTAATATTATTGGGGTGAGAAAAAGTTCCCCTGTTTCTGTGGCGAATTGCCAAGATCTCTATAAGCCTTAAGGAGAAACCTTTCATTTTCTAATTCTGTGTAGAAATTAAATTTTAAGTATAATTTTCTCACGGTGGGGGATTCTCGAGTCAAATTATATTGTTCCCCCAAAGGGCTGTTCGGGAATGATTATCCATCCCATTAGGGATGCCCTTAGACAATTTGCTATATCATACCCTTATCTATCATATAGAGATATATTTTATACAAACCTCACTCATAGGGGATTTTGTAATATTCTCTTAAAACCTCACAACCACTCATACACCCAGACTAAAAGTGCAGAATTCAACATAGAAACATACACCAACATACACACTTCAATAGAGATTTCATCACATACACCCACCAGAAAGACTGTCAATCCCCCATTCTTGTCGCTAGACCAAGAGTAGGCCTTTGCCAGAACTTCACACACATACTTACACAAAACACTAACACACAGGACAATACTATAGACAGTAGATACAAATCGTGTAAAACAATTCTGACAGTAAGGTACTGGTGAATCATTCACTCACTGCCAGTTCAGGATCACAATATCTGTAAGAGAAGGGTCAAGAAACAGACGAACACATTTATTATTATTATCTTTTCTGCATATCCTTTTACAGGACATTGCAGTCAACACCAGCATTTTCAGTTGATGTTGATGTCTTGGCAAGTTTTAGGTTCAGTAGTTTGCTATTGCTTTCTGAACGACTGGCACCGATACCTTTCTATAAGAAACCAGCGTGACGCGATCTGCTGCAAAATCTCGAGCAACTGTGTTTCGAACGTGGGTATACGGGATTACGAATATCATCTTTAAACCCTTCGTCACGGGACATTTATTATACATGTCCAACAATCACAGCCACTAAGACCGCACTACAAAAACTAATAGAAACATACACAAATAAGAAAACTGACATATACAAAGCAATATTCCTAAAGACATTACCTACAACCACAAAAGACAAATATACAACATTGATTGTAGCATTAGTAGAATACAAACACAAAATATGGTCTATCTGAAACTCGGCTACTCACAATCAGCACACAATAATACACTCACACATAGTATAATACGTTTCAACAGAACATTTGAAGACTTCACAGACTAAGCAAAATGCCACTCTCATCAAGTTCACGCTTCATACTATACATTTTCAAACACAATTTAACAGATAGTTCTATATTCCCAATGTATACCATAGTCCTCCATCAATCATTATTAGTATTATTGCCATCCTGCATATTTTACTATTACAGCATCTACTACTACTACTACTACTACTACTACTACTACTACTACTACTACTACTACTACTACTACTACTACTGTACTACTACTACTACTGCTGCTGCTGTTTCTACAAGAGCAACAACAACAACAACAACAACAACAGCAGCAGCAGCAACAACAACAACAACAACAACAACAACAACAACAACAACAACTACTACTACTACTACTACTACTACTACTACTACTACTACTACTACTACTACTACTACCATTCGTGTTGTCATCATCATCATCATCATCATCATCATCATCATCATCATCATCATCATCATCATCATCATAATCGTCATCATCATTACCATCATCATCATTAGTTTATTTGTAGTTTCCACAAGTTTCCATCTCCCCAGCACCTCTTTCTAAATAACTTAGATTGGCAGCTTCCCCCCTCCCCAATTTGTAATCTTACTTGTTCATTTTGACTCAAAGAATATCCAAGAAATACACGTGTGCACACTGTACACAATTTTATAAACAAGAGCGCCAGAAGCCATTATTTGAACCCATAGTAAAGTGATCCTGAGGCTAGCAGATCATTTTCTTTACATTCAAAACCCTCTATAGGGGTAAAATGAAGCAGCCCATTTTCTGTCTTAGTTACCGGCGATTGGGTAATGTGCAGTAAATGATTCACAACTCTGTCTGCAATGTATGTCAACATCTCTCAAAGAAGGAAATCTTTCAATGTGGCAGAATCAATCTTTTATGGTCTCGTGCCGACTCGGAGCCATCCCACCAGGTAAGAACAGGACACCCAAGTCGGGTCGCTACAAAGGGGTAGAAATATCACAATGTAACGATCACCCGGACCGGAAATATCCAAAGTCGAACCTCTGCATCCAACCGGCGGTAACGACCGCTGCTCTTGTGGAATAGGACGTCGAGCAAGGACCACGCCCCGCAACTGTAGCGAGGGCAGGAAGGTCCCTAGCCTTAATAGCTGTGAATTGGGTAGTGAAGAAGGCAATACGGCAGCAATGACGTCTATTGACTGGGTCATAGCTAGCCACCAAGGTGAAGGTGAAGACAGAGGAAAACTTCCAGGGAGATAAGCTGGCTTTCCTGTGGTCAGTTACGGTGCAGCGATAACTCTGATACATGCACCAGGTGCCTAATGTTTGCTCTCCGAGGGTGGCACGGCTTCTGGGCAGACACACTTAGCAGTGTCGATGTGGGGGTACGTACAATAACGAAGTCTGGAAGATGGATACTCACAGCAGGAGGTAAACGCCCGGAAGTCATGACCCGGACGGACCGGCTTCCCTGAGAGTCAAGAAGAAAAAGGGGCGGAATCATTCGGCAAGGATGGACTCTTTCTGGTGATCAGAGACCCTCTATCGTGCTTGCTCCACGTCGGAGTTTTTGCCACCACACAGACAGGGACACAAGTTCAAGAAACCATATATGATGTAATCACTATGAAACAATCACTATGAAACAACCACTATGAAACAATCACCATAAAACATACACTATTAAATAATCACGATGAAATAACACGAGTGCGAGACTTGTAAGGTAATTAAATACACACAGGTTGGCTACTGACTAATCCAGATTTCGTCAGTATCATCATCATGTGCCTTTCCAAATGGCGTAAGCGTTCATGAACCTCCACAGTTCTGTATACTTAATATTGGCGACATTCCTACCAGACACCGTCTAGGCAAATCCAACATTACTCTCTGTTTGCCTCTGTCTTTCTATCATTGATCGTCCCAGTTGTCACGATGTTTTCCAAAGTCCCTCTTCCAGTGACGTGTTCAAGAAGCATTGTTTGCCTCTTTATTATAGTTGTATACTTCTACTTCTTCCTCTTCTTCTTCCTCCTCTTCTTCTTCTTATTCTTCTTCTTCTGCGTTCATCCGGAGTTTTTTTTCCGGACGTGATTGCGTTGTGCCTGTTAAAGTTTCTTGCGCTGTTAGGCCGACACATCCGACTTCTGCGGGCATTTGTTGACCGGGTTAACCTTCCCGGCTAGTTGTATACAATCTTCTACTTTGCATCTTCCAGGCAGTTGTCAATTACTCTGCTTGTCCACCGTATTCACAACATTCGTCTAAAAAACCGTTTCCATGCTCTTCCTAATTTGTTCCTTCGCATTCCAAGACTCACTGCCATAAAGCAAAACCGTCTCTATATGAGAGTCAGAATTAAATGTTGACTTCTCGTTCAGAAAGCAATGGCAAACGTCTGAAATCACCTAGAAAAACCACATGGGGTTGAGGTTGATCACAACGTCCTGCAACATGTTTAGTACAGCTAATAGAATATCTAGCTAACCTAACTTTTACCCTACAACATCTTTCAGTAAAGCTAACAGAATATCTAGCTAACCTAGCTTCTACCCTACAATATATTTTAGTACAGCTAACAGAATATCTAGCTAACCTAGCTTCTACCCTACAATATATTTTAGTACAGCTAACAGAATATCTAGCTAACCTAGCTTCTACCCTACAATATATTTTAGTGCAGCTAACAGAATATCTAGCTAACCTAACTTCTACCCTACAATATATTTTAGTACAGCTAACAGAATATCTAGCTAACCTAGCTTCTACCCTACAATATATTTTAGTACAGCTAACAGAATATCTAGCTAACCTAACTTCTACCCTACAATATATTTTAGTGCAGCTAACAGAATATCTAGCTAACCTAACTTCTACCCTACAATATATTTTAGTACAGCTAACAGAATATCTAGCTAACCTAACTTCTACCCTACAATATATTTTAGTACAGCTAATAGAATGTCTAGCTAACCTAACTTCTACCCTACAATATATTTTAGTACAGCTAACAGAATATCTAGCTAACCTAGCTTCTACCCTACAATATATTTTAGTACAGCTAACAGAATATCTAGCTAACCTAACTCTACCCTACAATATATTTTAGTGCAGCTAACAGAATATCTAGCTAACCTAACTTCTACCCTACAATATATTTTAGTGCAGCTAACAGAATATCTAGCTAACCTAACTTCTACCCTACAATATATTTTAGTACAGCTAACAGAATATCTAGCTAACCTAACTTCTACCCTACAATATATTTTAGTACAGCTAATAGAATGTCTAGCTAACCTAACTTCTACCCTACAATATATTTTAGTACAGCTAACAGAATATCTAGCTAACCTAGCTTCTACCCTACAATATATTTTAGTACAGCTAACAGAATATCTAGCTAACCTAACTTCTACCCTACAATATATTTTAGTGCAGCTAACAGAATATCTAGCTAACCTAACTTCTACCCTACAATATATTTTAGTACAGCTAACAGAATATCTAGCTAACCTAACTTCTACCCTACAATATATTTTAGTGCAGCTAACAGAATATCTAGCTAACCTAACTTCTACCCTACAATATATTTTAGTACAGCTACAGAATATCTAGCTAACCTAGCTTCTACCCTACAATATATTTTAGTACAGCTAACAGAATATCTAGCTAACCTAGCTTCTACCCTACAATATATTTTAGTACAGCTAACAGAATATCTAGCTAACCTAGCTTCTACCCTACAATATATTTTAGTACAGCTAACAGAATATCTAGCTAACCTAACTTCTACCCTACAACATCTTTTAGTACAGCTAATAGAATGTCTAGCTAACCTAACGTCTACCCTACAATATATTTTAGTACAGCTAATAGAATATCTAGCTAACCTAGCTTCTACCCTACAATATATTTTAGTACAGCTAACAGAATATCTAGCTAACCTAACTTCTACCCTACAACATCTTTTAGTACAGCTAATAGAATGCCTAGCTAACCTAAGTTCTACCCTACAACATCTTTTAGTACAGCTAATAGAATGCCTAGCTAACCTAACTTCTACCCTACAACATCTTTTAGTACAGCTAATAGAATGTCTAGCTAACCTAACTTCTACCCTACAACATCTTTTAGTACAGCTAATAGAATGTCTAGCTAACCTAACTTCTATCCTACAACATCTTTTAGTACAGCTAATAGAATGTCTAGCTAACCTAACTTCTACCCTACAACATCTTTTAGTACAGCTAATAGAATGTCTAGCTAACCTAAGTTCTACCCTACAACATCTTTTAGTACAGCTAATAAAATGTCTAGCTAACCTAACTTCTACCCTACAACATCTTTTAGTACAGCTAATAGAATGTCTAGCTAGCCTAACTTCTACCCTACAGCATCTTTTAGTACAGCTAATAGAATGTCTAGCTAACCTAACTTCTACCCTACAACATATTTTAGTACAGCTAATAGAATGTCTAGCTAACCTAACTTCTACCCTACAACATCTTTTAGTACGGCTAATAGAATGTCTAGCTAACCTAACTTCTACCCTACAACATCTTTTAGTACAGCTAATAGAATGTCTAGCTAACCTAACTTCTACCCTACAACATATTTTAGTACAGCTAATAGAATGTCTAGCTAACCTAACTTCTACCCTACAACATATTTTAGTACAGCTAATAGAATGTCTAGCTAACCTAAGTTCTACCCTACAACATCTTTCAGTACAGCTAATAGAATATCTAGCCTCCCCCGATGTGTCTCCACCTTGCCGCGGTGGGGGAGCTTGAGTGTCCCACTGACCCTCAAGCGCTTGTGCAATGTATATAAACTACATATTGGACAGATCTTGAGATAGGGGCCGGACTAAGAGAGACACAACCTGCTGTTCTACAGGTAGACTGAGGATAGCAGTCAAAATTTAAACTCACGCGCTCGAAGCCACACGTTTGGTCCAGATACTTACACAAAGGCCTCCATCTGAGAGGTGTAGCCGAACGCCTCTAAGCTACTACCCTTGGATGAGAGAGCCGGGCCGAACTCACCTACCGAAAAATGGAGGTGAGATACTGAGCACGCTACATGCCCAGTTCAGATACTTGTCCGAAGGCTCTCAGCTGGGTGATATGAGGGATCCCCGGATGAGAGGGCCTGGCCGTTCCTCGCTCAATGCTGCACGGAGGTAAAGTGCTGAGCCGGCAGAACATGTAGCCTACCTCGCGAGCGAGTACTAAAAGGTTGAAGAAGTGCCCCAGTCGAATGAAATGGTTACGAAAACTGTCTGTATCTAACTCATAGTGAGAGTCGGACAAAGGTGGAAAAACGTCTCAATTAACACAAAATGGAACGCACAGGCCTAGCGAATCCATTGCGTAGTCCGAAGTCCGAAGCGAAAGCTTACCTAGTGGATGTCGCCCGCAGACTGACTGTTCCTAGGTGTGTGCTTAAGCGACCAGTGGACAAGCGAGATGCCCACCACATGGAAGTGAGGAACAAAAGCAGCCATGAGCAGGACGTGGCAACTCCTCGGGTGAGACCAGTCTCAGAGCAATATGTGCCGGCTCTGCAATTATGGAAGCCTCCTTGGATAGCGAGGGAATGCCCATGGTCTGCCCCTGCCTTCCCTTGAGGGTCGACCGTGATGTCTTTGATCGTTCTATCTTGACCAGCTGAGAATGTGGGCGACATCACAACAATAAGTCTAACGTGCCTCGAAACCCGAGGAAGGCTAACCTCATTAAAAATGCCCGCCGAAGCAGGACAAGTGCCGTCCTACGGGTGGCAAAATAAAAATTGGCACTACGCATTTACGTCCGAGTGAAATGTCTCGTCCGAATGTCTCTCGTGCTAGGAACAGCTCTAACTACCTAGTTTCCGAATGCCGCTCTTGTTCGGAACAGCTCTGACTAGGTAGTTTTCCGAATGTCCGTCGTGTCTGGAACAGCTCTGACAGGCACAAGACAAGCACATGTCCGAACCGAAAACTCGCTGATGGATATCCGACTGCAGACCAGTCTAGTCTGTGCGGGAACGGCCCGGGGCGAACGAAATGCCCAATATATTGAAGTGAGGAATTAAAGCAGCCATGAGCAGGACTGCTCGTAGAAAAACCAAGAAGTATAATTACGAACTACTTTAGAACCCCAGCTAAGCGAAACGCAGCTTGGATTTAGGAAAAACAAAGGATGCACAGACGCCATTTTTGCTCTTAGACAACTTATAGAAAAATCAATTGAATTCAATGAAACACTCTACTTAGCCTTTGTCGACCAAGAAAAGGCATTTGATAGGGTAGATAGAAACAAGCTGTGGGAAATCCTTAAACAATATGGAGTGAGTACACATCTAACAAACCTATGCAGAAGTTTATACAACAACAGTGAATGCATAGTGAGAGCAACTGGAGAACACTCAGAACCCTTCACCATAAGATCTGGAGTACGACAAGGTTGTGTCCTGTCCCCTCTCTTGTTCATAACATATATAGACAACATATGTAAAGAAACCAGCCAAGCAGAGACAGCAAGAATACCGCATGACGAGAACACAGAAGAAGAACCATCTGCAAATCTAACCATTAGAGAACTCCTGTTTGCGGACGACCAAGCACTAATAGCAAAATCAGAAGCTGAATTACAAGACCACATGAATAGTCTAAACGAAATGTGTAGGGAACATAACATGAAAATTAGCACAAGCAAAACAGAGGTAATGACTATAACTAAAGAAGAACAAACAGCAACAATTCACCTAAACGAACATCCCTTGAAACAAGTAAAGAGCTTCAAGTACCTAGGAAGTATAATATCATCAAATGGCAGATCAGAAGACGAGATCGAAAATAGGTGCAATAAGGCAAATCAACTCATTGGACAAATGGCACCAATACTAAAGAACAAACATGTATCAATAACTACTAAGAAAGCACTTTACAACACAATCTTCCTACCAACTCTCTGCTACCAATGCCAAACCTGGACAATGACAGAAAAAGAGAAAAGAAAAATCACAACAACAGAAATGAGGTTTCTGAGAAGAATACTCAACGTATCAAGAAGAGATAAGATCAGAAATGAAGAAATCAGGACTAAAAGTAGGGGTTAAAGCTGCTCTAGATTTTATTAGAAAGCAGCAAGTCAAATGGTTTGGCCATGCAAGTAGGCTACCAGTCAACAGCATGCCACAACAAGCAATGATGTACAGACCAGATGGAAACAGAGGAAGAGGCCGACCACGTAAACGTTGGACTGAGGGAATAACAGAATCCATGGGAATGTCGATATACGAAGCCCATAACCGGGCACTCTCACTAAGTTTATACTTCACCTCGACACCGCAAGGTACAAGAGGAACATGATGAGATGAGATGAGATGAGCAGGACGTGACGATTCCCTCGGTGAATCAGCAACAGGGCACTATATGTCGGCCCTGCAATTTTGGAAGCCACCCTGGATGGCTGAAAATGCCTTGGATTGTCCCTGCCTTCCTTTAAGGGACGACCGAGCGCCTTCGAGCGTTCTAACTTGGCCAGCTGGGGTGTGGACGGTACCTCAAAAGTGAGTCTCCCAGGAATGCTACCTGGTCAAAAAAGCACGCTAAAGCCGGATGTGTTGGCCTACGGGTTTCGACCCAAGGGCGCAAAACTTAGACACACCGCAATCACATCTGAAAAAACACTCCAGATGAACGCAAAGAAGAAGAAGAAGAAGAAGAATGTCTAGCTAATCTACTTCTACCCTACAACATCTGCTTGTACAGCTAATAGAATGTCTAGCTAACCTAACTTCTACCCTACAACATCTTTTAGTACAGCTAATAGAATGTCTAGATAACCTAACTTCTACCCTACAACATCTTTTAGTACAGCTAATATAATTTCTAGCTCTAGCTAACCTAACTTCTACCCTACATCATCTATGAGTACAGCTAATAGAATGTCTAGCTAACCTAACTTCTACCCTACAACATCTTTTTGTACAGCTAATATAATTTCTAGCTAACCTAACTTCTACCCTACAACATCTTTTTGTACAGCTAATATAATTTCTAGCTAACCTAACTTCTACCCTACATCATCTATGAGTACAGCTAATAGAATGTCTAGCTAACCTAACTTCTACCCTACAACATCTTTTTGTACAGCTAATATAATTTCTAGCTAACCTAACTTCTACCCTACAAACATCTTTTTGTACAGCTAATATAATTTCTAGCTAACCTAACTTCTACCCTACATCATCTATGAGTACAGCTAATAGAATGTCTAGCTAACCTAACTTCTACCCTACAACATCTTTTAGTACAGCTAATAGAATGTCTAGCTAACATAACTTCTACCCTACAACATCTTTTAGTACAGCTAATAGAATGTCTAGCTAACATAACTTTTACCCTACAACATCTTTTAGTACAGCTAATAGAATGTCTAGCTAACATAACTTTTACCCTACAACATCTTTTAGTACAGCTAATAGAATGTCTAGCTAACATAACTTCTACCCTACAACATCTTTTAGTACAGCTAATAGAATGTCTAGCTAACCTAACTTTTACCCTACAACATCTTTTAGTACAGCTAATAGAATGTCTAGCTAACATAACTTTTACCCTACAACATCTTTTAGTACAGCTAATAGAATGTCTAGCTAACATAACTTCTACCCTACAACATCTTTTAGTACAGCTAATAGAATGTCTAGCTAACCTAACTTTTACCCTACAACATCTTTTAGTACAGCTAATAGAATGTCTAGCTAACCTAAGTTCTACCCTACATCTTTTAGTACAGCTAATAGAATGTCTAGCTAACCTAACTTTTACCCTACAACATCTTTTAGTACAGCTAATAGAATGTCTAGCTAACATAACTTTTACCCTACAACATCTTTTAGTACAGCTAATAGAATGTCTAGCTAACATAACTTCTACCCTACAACATCTTTTAGTACAGCTAATAGAATGTCTAGCTAACATAACTTTTACCCTAACAACATCTTTTAGTACAGCTAATAGAATGTCTAGCTAACATAACTTCTACCCTACAACATCTTTTAGTACAGCTAATAGAATGTCTAGCTAACCTAACTTTTACCCTACAATATCTATGAGTACAGCTAATAGAATGTCTAGATAACCTAACTTTTACCCTACATCATCTTGTAGTACAGCTAATAGAATGTCTAGCTAACATAAGTTCTACCCAACAACATACATTAATACAGCTAATAGAATGTCGTGTCATCGGATCTCTTCTCCCTGTATAGCAAAAGTAATAATAAGAGAGATCAAAGAGAAGCAGGCAATACTTATCGGAGGTTATAATGTAAACAATATACGCTATGCAGATGACACAGTAGTTGTGGCGGATAATGCAACTGACCTATATCGAATGTTAGACATTGTAGTAACAGAGAGTGCACAGAAAGGACTCTCCATGAATATCAAGAAAACAGAAACAATGGTGCTATCAAAGAAAATGGTGACACCAAAATGTGACATAGAAATAGAAGGGAAAATCTTAACCAAGTGGATAATTTTAAATACCTAGGGGCATTTATAACATCAGATGGAAGATGTACAACAGAGATTAAGAGCAGAATAGGGCAAGCAAAAGCCGCATTTCAGAAAATGAAGAGTATCTTATGCAATAAGTCACTATCACTGAATGTAAGAAAGAGAGTGTTGAAATGTTATATAGACCAGTTTTGCTGTATGGCAGTGAATATTGGAATGTAAATGAACAAATTAGAATGAACTCAGAAGCAACATACATTGCAGTTTTTGAGATGAATGTTGCAGAATTCCTCGACTGCTAGAGTAACTAACAACGATTGCCTGAAAGAGGCTAATGAAAATAGAACACATATATACAACAATAAGAAAGAGACAAGCTTTCATTGGTCATGTTATGAGAAGAGAGACATTGGAGAACATCGTGACAACTGGAAAGATCGAGGGGAGGAGAGGCAGAGGCAGACCAAGAGAAATGATGCTGGATGGATTGAGACAGTGGCATGGAGGAATACCATCAGCAGAGTTGATCCAGAACACCAAGAGACAAGATCTGTGGAGAGCCATGAACGCCTACGCCAGCCGGCAAGGCACTTGATGATGATGATGATGAATATAATGTCCAGCTATCATAACTTCCACCCAACAATAACTTTTAGAGCAGCTAATAGAATGTCTAGTTAACCTAACTTCCATCCAACATCATCTGGTAGCTGAGCAAGTAGTCTGATTAACCTAAATCAAATCAAATCAAATCAAATCAACTTTATTAGGGTCACAAATTGGGCGCGCAGGCCCGTCTTACATTCGGCCCTTCCAATCACTCGTCTTTCGTTCATCAAGAGCATTATACATTTACATAGGAAGAAAAATAAACATTGTGAAATGAATGTTGTAAACATAAACAAGGCTAATTACCATGTTATGAGGCCCATCTCCCACCTATCCATACATCACCCCACCCACACAACACGCCCACCTACCCACACACACGCGCACCAAGGGACACATACACACCCCACCTACCCACAAACACGCACACCAAGGGACACATACATACCCCACCAACCGACCCATCCCCCTCCCGAACATCCCCCACCCGCACACACTGCCCTCACCTGATCCCCCAACCAAAACACACTCGCCACCCACAAACATTCCCCACCAACCCACACATCCCACGCCCATCCACATACACATCCTAACCCCACCCACACCTCAAACCACCCATCCCCCAGCCACATCTCTATCGACAACATATTCCCCACCCATGCACACAATCCCCCACCAACCCACACATCGCACATCCACTCACACATCCCCAAACCATACACACACATCCCCACCAACTAACATGTCCCCCCCCCCCCCACACACACACATCTCCCTAACCACCCATACATCCCCAATCCACTCACACACACCCCACCACCCACACATACAACTTCCACCCACCCACACATGCCATAACCTAATCCCCCACCACACAATCCCCCACCCGCACATCACATACACCCCCTACCACGCACTATTCCCAACCCACGCACCACACACACACACATCCCTCACCAACACATCCCCACTTACACACCACACACATATCCCCCACCCAGATACCACACAATATTCCCACCCACACACAGATACCCTTACCCATCCACCCCACATACCCCCACTCACACACCACAAAAATCCCCCACCCACACACACATACCTCACCCACACAATATCCCCAACCAACACACCACACACCTCTCCCCACCCACACACGCATTCCCTACCCGTCCACCAACAGACACTCACTCACGCATACATCCTCCACACGCACCCCCCACACACCCACCCCAACCAAACATCTCTCGATCACAATACCCCTACCCACACACACCCTCCACCCACTCACACATCCCACCCCAACACATACAACTCCCTCACCCACCTACACATCCCTAAGCCACTCACACACCCCCACCCACACACACACATCTCCCACCCACACACCCCGCATACTTCCCCCAACCACCACAATCCCCTACTCACCCACACATATACCCCACCCATACGCACATTCCCCGCACCCATCACACACATCCTCCACACCACACACTATCCTCCACCCATACCACCACA
This sequence comes from Cepaea nemoralis, assembly GCA_014155875.1. Lineage (NCBI taxonomy): Eukaryota > Metazoa > Mollusca > Gastropoda > Stylommatophora > Helicidae > Cepaea > Cepaea nemoralis. The sequence goes on from JACEFZ010003592.1 coordinate 188,408, forward strand.
AACATACCCTCCACCCACACATCATTCACACATCCCCCACCAACACACCGCACGCATATCTCAAACCCACACACCATACACTTCTCCCTACTCGCCCTTGCATCCCCAATCCACCCAACACAATCCCCTACCCACACAACCCGGCCTCCCACACATACTTCCTCAAACCATCCACACATCTCCACCCACATAAACACACATCCCCCGCATCCGTCCCATACACATATCCTCCACACATACACACATCCCCCACACCCATTCCAACACCTCTACTTTCACCCCCACACATCCATCCACACATCCCACCAACACCCACAAATACCACTACCCACCAAAACCCACACACCCCAACCCATCCAAACGCATACCCACACCCACACAACCCCCACCCACACATATCCCCACACTCACACACATCCTCCACATACACTCACACTTCCTCACATCTAGACACATACAAAATGTCTCACGTTAGTATTGAAACTAGTATGAACAAACTCCCACACTTTACTCACACACATACACTGACACTTGTCATGAGCAGTCTCATAAAAATGTTAAACATGGAGAAAAATGTGTACATAAAATGTATGTGACGTAAAAATAGTGATGCTCTCTCTCTCTCTCTCTCTCTCTCTCTCTCTCTCTCTCTCTCTCTCTCTCTCTCTCTCTCTCTCTCTCTCACACACACACACACACACATTCACTCTCACGCTCACACATTCACTCTTCCGCTCATTCACTCTCACGCTCACTCATTCACTCTCACGCTCACTCATTCACTCTCCTGCTCACTCATTCACTCTCCCGCTCACTCATTCACTCTCCCGCTCACTCATTCACTCTCCCGCTCACTCATTCACTCTCACGCTCACTCGTTCTGTCTCTCATTCACACTTACTGACTCTCTCACTCAAACTACAGTAATGAACATGAGTTTATATTATGCATGATAAAATCAAATGGTATTTAACTGATAATATGACAGATGAGAATACACAAACATATGGATTCGCGTGTTACATAACATGCGTGTTACACGACATGCATCTGCTCAGCTCTCTCTCTCTCTCTCTCTCTCTCTCTCTCTCTCTCTCTCTCTCTCTCTCTGTATTCTTTCATATACACACACTCACACGCATGCGCACGCTCACACACACTAACACATCAACTCTCCCACTGTCTCACTCTCTAACACACAATCCTTCACACACACACACACACACACACACACACACACACACACACTCTCTCAATCACTCTCTCTCACACATACACATACACATGCACATGAACGCATGTACGCATGCACACACTCCCTCACTCACTCTCACACATACACGTACGAATGCATGCACTGACACATTCCCCCACCATTTCTAGCTCAATCACTCTCTCCACACACGCACGCACGTGCGCACATACTCTCTCCCTCTCTCTGACACCCACTTTCTCTCTCTCTCTCTCTCTCGCTCCCACACGCACACACATATATAGTGAACAATTATAGTTAAACAATTATAATGAACAATTATACTGAACAATTATACCAGTAAATGAATTATGGTGGCATATAGTCGGTATGGATTAAGTATTGAAAGAGTTTTCGGTTAAATGTGTAGGGACTCATTGGAGTTTTCAGATCTGGAGGCAGATCATTCCATAAGTAAGCACCAGAATAGGCGAAACATGTTTTGTATAGGTCCAATCTAGGCTTTGAGACATGTAACAAATTTAGGCGCTTGCTGTTCATTGCATTAGATTGAATCAGCGGCAGAAGATACTCTGGGGTATTTTGAGATATAATTTTATTCACTAATTTGGCTTTGTTGAAAAGGAAGCGCTTTTGTAGTGGTAGAAGTCTTAGATGACTGTACAAAATATTACTTTCAACGTGCTTTATGCCAGAAACCAGACGAATAGCGCGGTTTTGTAGAGAACATAGTCGTTTTAAATTAGATTTAGGGCAACCATCCCAAACTGTGGAACAGTAATCGAGATGTGATTGGATATAGCATGTATAGAATATTTTTCGTGTGCTTTCGTCCAGGAAGTGCTGAATTTTAGCAAACACCAAAAAAAAAAAAAAGCCTAACAAACACACACTAACTTTTTGCCGGTCTAGTTTGGACAATGCAACAAGTAACTAGTAGTAGTACATTTACAACTGCAGCCATCTTTGAAAGTAAAATTAACACACGTTAGTAAATATTCCAGCACATTACCTGCCGTTATTCCTGCAACTAACACCTGCCACAACTAACGACAGATTAACAGTTCAAGAGTCTAAGTATGAAGGAAGCTTGACCGAGGTATCACAGAGACTACCTGCATGTGATTAGTATGTTTGCTTAGAAGGAGGTATGTTTGCACAGAAGGATAGAAACTGGCGAGTCACCTATTGATCAATTCTGAGAAACTGGGATTAGTGAATCTGAAACTGGTAGTTGGGGATATTGCTGAAATGACGAAGCTCTGTCACAGATGTTCCCTACCAGCTGTCACTTCATCGTTACTCATTCACACCATGCTTGTATTGATTGCTCCAGTTGCTTTTGCGAACTCCTACAACATTTAGTTCGTGCCTTAACCCTTTCACCGCCTCTTAAATGTGATTATTAAGGACATCTTTGGGAAGATAATGCGGTGGTTTTCCCTTGACTTCCACATTCACATGGAGGTCTTTTACCTGTGCCTTTGACAGTCATGTCCGACTGTCAGAACAAGTAAGTGACCTTCTCTGTTTGGCTGCAGAGTTGTCCACTTATCCCGGTGGATACTAGGTCTCCAGAGCTGCATTTGCCACACCGTGGTGTTTTTCCCCATCCTCTACCACGGGGAGGTAGAGTTGGGATGTTCCCTGCCTAAAGTTATGGTCTTTGATTGTCAAAACTCGCTAATACTTTTAGAGGGCTGTTTACCCGAAAAAATCTAATGAAACTAGAACATTATATACAACAATATAAAAGAGACAAACAGCTTTCTTTGGTCATGAGATGGAGAGAGAGGCATTGGATAACATTGTGACAACTGGAAGGATCAAGGGGAAGAGAGGCAGAGGCTGAGCAAGAGCAATGATGCTGGATGAACTGAGACTGTGACATGGAGGAATATCATCAGCAAAGTTGATCCAGAACACCAAAAAAAAAACCGAAATCTGTGGAGGAGACATAAACGCCACCATGACTAACCTCGCAGAATACTGGGACTAAGACGAACACAAATGTTGCCATTCTAAGAGATCTTAACCTCGAAGCAAACTGCTTCCTAAACAGTGGCTGTATGTCTACTTTGCCGTGGGAATATGTGTATTCTATATTTAAACATGACAGATTCACATTCTTATTTATTTTATATTGACTGACGTCTGCAGTATGTACCTGCCGAGACGCAGCGAAATATGTCAGGTCATGAATGACGAATTCATTGTGAAATGCACACCGGGATTGAAACAGACAGCAGTCCCGACAAACCAACACTTCGCAAGGTATACATACATAAGGCCGCTGCCATAGCGCCAACGTCGATGGAAGCGGCAGTCACTAGAAAACCAGCAGTTTGCACATACATTATTGCATAAGGCAAAACAAAATAGCTCAGCAATCGGACGGCAGCCATTTTTCTGAACATGCAGTTCAGAATACAAACCACCGCAGACACATGTTAAGGTATTTCACTAAAAGAATCCACAGTTAACAGTACTTAACTTAGTAGCTGCGTGACGGAACCTTCTTAGTGTATGTCCTAACCAGCGCTAGTGTTTGTTCTTTACTTCTTTGTTCACTGGTATTTCTGTAGTTCACTCTATGATATCTGAATACCGAAGACACTTGCAATATATTGCACAATTTATGCCTGGCATATTTTGCTGTATCTCGTCATGGGCGTACTACAGCTGTCATAAATTGAACTTGCCCTAAATTCTTTACCAGGCGAGCAATCCCAACTTGGTCATAAAATAAGTTAGTGCTCAAATTGGCGTTGTAGTAGAAGGCCGACCCAATCCCGGGTACTCCCAATCCCCTCCAGAAAAACTCGGGACACATGCCTCTTTTATGCTGATTAAAGAAGTCCCTGACTGATCATATCCTGATATGGAACTGAATCAGCTGTTTTGTCTGATCGAGATAGCAATGGGGTCTCGCTGGCTGAGTTTTCTAGTGAACTCAGTAAAATGTAGCTTTCGTGGGTAAACCTGACACGATTTAAAATGAACTACGTGTATCGTGTAGATTCCGCTCACAGCATTATCACATAAATAAAATGTAGGAACACGCTGAATATATTCATTATTTGTATTTAGTCCACCCTAAAGCCATGGATTAGATCAAATAGTTTACATAATAAACACACAAATAATTCATCCTTACACTTTAACAGCATTAGTGCGCTCACAGAGAGACAAATGTTCGAGCATCAGACAGGGACAACAACCTCACTCCCATCAAGCGTTACTATAGAAAACACAATGTACAGCTAAAGCTGAGCGCTAGGACTCTGGAATGTAGCACTGATTATCTGGCTTTTCTCTATGGGGTGGCCTGTTCCCAGCTATTATGTCAAGGCCTGATATGAGAGGCTCGGTTGGTTGTGAGTTCTCTAGAAAACTGTGAATTCTCAATCTTATTCCAATGTATTGGTGCTCAGTTCGTGCATCATAACGAGGATGTTTATTTCGGTTGGACATACTGGTTTCTCAAACAACGAGATGATCCACAAAGGTCTCCTCTGTGACGCAGCTTGCGGTACACTCAAATTGTCGACGCTATAAGAGACTTAACGAGGTTTATTGTTGGAGAGATACTAGTTTCTTAAACAAAGAGATGATCCACAAAGGTCTCCTCTGTGATGCAGCCTGCAGAACACTCAGGCTGTGGACGCAACAAGGCTACGAGTGTCCAGCTATTCAGGACTATGATGTAGATAGATATAGTCAGCTGACAGGACTTGCACACACTGCAGCTGGAATCACAAGCATTGTTGGCAACAAGTTTGTCTCTTGTCCTCTGGAACAGAATCAAAGAGTTGAAAAGACCCACAGAAGATGCCGTGAAACACTACGCGTCGAAAGCTCGAAGTTGGCGATGGCAAATCATCTTGCCGCCAGATTGTTATATAATATATATATTATATATATATATATATATATATATATATATATATATATATATATATATATATGTGTGTGTGTGTGTGTGCATGTCCGTGTGCGTGTGTGTGTGTGTGTTTTAAGACTAATTTTAATTAGTGCATTTGTGGTGATTATGTGGTCGCCATAAGTAATAGCCACAAAATTTACAGTGCTGTACAGTTCTGTGCAGTGCTTGCCGTAAGATGTATTAATACAATGTGTTGTCACATAATGGTTTCGGAATGAGGAGGCAGACTCATCGGGCCCGTGCGGCTATTCGCAGAGTTGAAGAGCAGTGAGTCAAGAACCAGGCCTCCTGGTGTTCCTTGCCAGTGAGAAGTCCTGATCGTTCGGGTCCACATCGATTGACGGACGTCAGTCGCGGCGATTGGGCAATCTTGAGCATAGCCTACGATGGGTGACGTTGTGATATTCTGTTGTGATAATTTGGTGTGTCCAGCGTGTGCCGCGTGGTTACACACCCGCTTCACACGCCAGTGATCCGGGGCTTGTTTCCGGATCCGGTCAGGGATATGCACTACTGACGAGCTCAAACGAGAGAGAAACTCGAGTATAGTGCTTCCATATTGACGTGGATAGGCCTTAGGTTCATACCAGAATACGATCAGCGTTGCCAGTCGCGGATTGTGCTCACTATTTAAACGAAGAATGTAAGTAACCGAACATTGACGATTAAGAGGAAGATATTAACCGGACCATTAAATGGTTAACAATAACATACCGAAGCTTGAATGGAAGACATTATTCATTGGCTAACCACTGAACGTAAATATTGCTTAGTAAGTCACAAACAGTTAAAAATGCTGGGGTTGACTGCGAAAATCTAACCTTTAAGATAATTTAAAAAGAACACATTGAAGCTCGGAAGCAGCACTTTAAAAGATTCAAACAAAAAGTAGGTGTGCACTAAACAAAAATGGATGGCGGGAAATGGGAAGTAGGGGTGTGTCACAGTTATGACTTAAAAGTTGTTAATATGAAATGTGTAGGGAACATAACATGAACATTAGCACAAGTAAAACAGAGATAATGAATGCAACTAAAGAAGAAAAAGCAACAACGAACATCCCTTGAAACAAGTAAAGAGTTTCAAGTACCTAGGAAGAATAATATCATCAAATGGCAAATCAGAAGATGAGATCGAAAATAGATGCAATAAGGCAAACCAACTCATTGGACAAATGGCGCCAATACTAAAGAAAAAACATGTATCAATAACTACTAAGAAAGCACTTTAGAGCACAATCTTCCTAACAACTCTATGTAACCAATGCCAAACCTGGACAATGACAGAAACATAAAAAAGAAAAATCACAACAACAGAAATAAGATTCCTGAGAAGAATACACAATGTATCAAGAAGAGATAAGATCAGAAATGAAGAACTCAGGACTAAAGTAGGGGTTGTAGATGCACTAGAAGGCAGCAAGTCAAATGGTTTGGCCATGCAAGTAGGTTACCAACTAACAGTACACCACAGCAAGCAATGATGTACAGACCAGAGGGAAGCAAAGGAAGAGGCCGACCACGTAAAGGATGGACGCAGAAAATAACAGAGTCCATGGGAATATCGATACATGAAGCCCATAAGCGGGCACTATCCAGCTGTTTATACTTCACCTTGACAACGCAAGGTACAAGAGGAACATGATGAGATGAGATGAGATGTGTTGTATTCTATATTAAATTAAAGGAGGATGCTTGTCAAAAACTAATATATTGATGGTTTAAAAGAGACAACATTTTTCAATGATATTTCGGCGATATATAAGCCCATGGCAGACATGGGAAATCGCAGTTAGGTCCATTACCCAATGTGGACAACAATCACCTTCGGTTTAATAGGGCTGTGAGGGTAAAATAGTGGGCAGCTGCTTTTGTGGCTGACTCAATCACAGGACTGTGATTCTAAGCCTGTGATGGACCCTAATTATAACTTCTCCTTGAAGTTGAACCGGGTAGGGGTAAAGGTGAAATCGAATCGAATGGGAAATTGCTTAAGACGATTAATCATCCCATGGCACTAAATGAATTAATGTACAGTATAATTGAAATGTGCAGCATATAACAACAGCAACGGACACATTGAATACAACCAGGCTGTCTGCTGTTATGTCATAGACAGGGTCACATTCTGTAGGAGCAGCTGTTGCGCTGGCACACGGAAAACATCGCGAACATATTGACCCGGGGGAAATAAATACACCTGCACTTCAATATGCTGGTGACACTGTGTTATCAACAACAGACATGGACATTTAGAAGCAAACTGAGCCATTACCAGAAAAAAATTATAAGGGCCCTGATTTCAACAAAAACAACCAAAAGCAAGTTCAGGATCCTGGTACGCACCATGAGGCGTCGTGGGTATATGGTGGTAGTTCCATATCTGTATACGCCATTGGCACCCGGTGGATGATGAGACCAATGCCCCGCCGACTGCCTTCACTTCCCATGACATTTTCTGGCACTCATTTTACACTGGGTCGATCTGAGAAAAAGAAATCCGCACAGATGGGGTTCGAACCTATGACGAGTGGGTTGGCAGGCAAGCGTGCTAGCGACCATGCCACCTGGACTCTAACGAATGCAGGAACAGCCACATAATTTGCGCGTAATAAACATAATAACAATGCCACAGTAATTCAGATCTTATATTATAGGACACTGGAGATGTCCCTGCCAGAATATAATCGTTCAAAGCATAAACGTGCATGGGTATCATTACATTTCTATAGATGAAAGTTTACCCAATTAATTCTTCCCAAAGGTAGCATAACATTTCTAAATATGAAAGTTATACATAAGTCATTCTTACAAAAGATAACATAACATCTCTAAAAATGAAACTTGACAAAAATTATTCTTCCCAACGACAGCATAACATTTCCAAAAATAAAATGTTACAAAAGTCATTCTCCCCAAAGATAACATTACATTTCTAAAAAATGAACGTTTACGTAAGTAAATCTTCCCAAAGATAACATAATAACATTTCTAAATATGAACGTTTTCATAAGTAAATCTTCCCAAAGATAACATAACATTTCTAAAAATGAACGTTTACATAAGTCATTCTTCTCAAAGACAACATACCATTTCTAAAAATGAAAGTTTACAATAGTCATTCTTCCCAAATGAGATGTTTGAGATGATATGCTTGAGGAGAGCAGCCAATTTAACTATCCGAAACCGAGTAAGAAATGATGTTATCAGACACACAGTGGAATCAACACCTTGTGCCACATGTATTGAAAGGCAGAAGATCAAATGGTTTGGCCATCTAGTTAGAATGCAATACTATCAACTATCAGCAATGGCCCTACATTGAAGAAAATATGATACGAGAGTAAGTGGACGTCCGAGGATTGACAACATCAAAGAGATTCTACAATCACACGGAATGACACTATCCAGTGACACCCATCCAGTGTTGAAGCGTCAAGTATTCCTCCTCACGACGATTCACGGCAAAAGTGGAAGATGATGATGATGATGATGATGATGATGATGATGATGATGATGATGATGATGATGATGATTCCCAAGGATAGCAAAGCATTTCCAGAAATGAAAGTTTTCAGAAGTCATTCTTCCCAAAGATAACATAACATTTCTAAAAATGAAAGTCTACAATAGTCATCTTGCAAAGGTGGTATAACATTTATAAACTGATACTTTACAAAAGTCAATGTTCCGAAATATAGCATAATATTTCTAAAATACAAGCTAATAAAAGTCATTCTTCCCTAAAGATAACATTTTAATTAAAGCTAATAAGAAAATATGCGTGTTTCCTTGAAATGTAGACATCCGTGAGTTTACATGACAGATTGTGTAGTGTGATGATGATGATGATGATGATTATGGTCAGTATGATTAACTAAGTAATGAGATCTGGATCACCACATGCAGAACTTCAAATCACTACTAATCACAAAAGTTCCTGTTCTGAACTGGTATGTCCTTATGTGATTAACTTTGGAGGTATGAACAAACTAAGAAAACTGGACATTACATGACCCAATGACGACCACACACTTCTTTCCTGATGCCTTCGTTCAAATTCGTGGATATTTCGCGCCTGTATGTCTATTTCTATTTGCATGTTTGTAAAGAAATCTTTAATCTGTTCAAACCTTTTCATCATTTCCATTATATTTCTTTCACTGTGTTGTAATCGATTATCGTATTGGGTTAGTATTACTCTCAGCTGACGAATGTCTTCAGTACAATCTCGATGTTTGGTTTCATACCTACTTTCACTGAGGTCTAATCGATTCTCTTGTTTGCTTTGTGTCCGTGACAGTTGGCGGATACCATCGTCAATACTTTTAATTCTGGTATCACGTTCATTCGCATTGTTGTCTAATCGTTTCTCTTGTTGGATTTGTGTTTCCGTCAGATGGTGGATACCATCTTCAATACTTTTAAGTTTAGTATCATATTCATTCTCAATGTTATCTAATCGTTCTTTCTCTGCATATTGTATTTGCCGTCACGTTGTGCGATAGCCATCGTTCAACTAATTCTCTTAAGTCTGAGCATCATGTTCACTCATGCAATGTGTGTCTAATCGTTTTCTCTTGGTGCATTGTGTTTTTCCGTCAGGTTGTGTGTTAGTCGATCTTCGATACTTTTAAGTCGTGTCGGGCTATCAGGTTCATAGTCAACGTTGTCTAATCGTTCTTTTCGTGAATTGGGACTTGTCATCAGCTGGCGGATACCATCTTCAATAATTTTAAGTCTAGCATCATAGCGACTCCTCTATATAGTAGTTCATCAGAGCTTGCTACCATTGCAGATTGCACAAGCGTGCAGTCATGGACAATCTCTCTTGGATCATGCTGTTCACCTTGCTGGTTGCGCCCAACTAGATCACGACTGGGCACACAAATGGCGAGTACTTGAGACCTGATACGGCTGGCATGGACTACACGTTTTCCTGCATAGAGTAAATACTCAGGGAAACAATGTGCTAACTTTCACTTCTGCGAAATATTGTCTCCATAGATCAATACCAGCGGGGAAAGCAGTATTCTTGATGATCTCTCCTGACAGTGGGTTTCTGTACGCATTCAGATACCAGGGGAAATAGTTCAACTTGAACTACTGGAGATACAGCTTTTCTGTAGCATCCTTAGGCACTGAGGGGATGCAGATATTGAACTGTCTGGGCTGAGATGGATGATTTCTTTTCTTTTTATTTATTTGATCCCTCGAGGGGTGCGCTTGGGTTTGTCGGGGAGAGGCAAACACTTAGACTTACTGAGGAAAACAGACATTTCATGGAATCACTCAGACATACATAGTTCTTAAATAGACCTTTTAGTGTTTGTTGTCACAATTGCAGGCTTCTATGTTCGCGAAAGACCTTGCACTCTGTCTAGCCACATAGGACTCATTATCGTGAGGTAGATATATGATATAAATGAAGAGTGATAATTTAAACACCATGAATATAATACACGACGTGCACGACTTGCACGGAGACTACTACACACGTGAAACTGGCTACTGGGGAATGCACTGTTTCTTTTAATGACATCATCATGTGCTCTACAATGGCATAGCGTCTTGCATATCTCCGCAGTTTCTGATAATTCTAGTGGTGTGTGGCGCCGCCGGCCGCCGAGCATTCCTCATGGCACCGTGCTTAGAAATCTCAACATCATTTCTCTCGGTCTGCACTCGTACTTTTGCCTACTCCTGACGCTTTCCCATTATACTCACGATGTTTCCAATGCCCTCGTTCTGATTACATGTGCTCTACTTACCCTATCAGTTGTATACAATGTCTCTACTTTTTCATTAGCTGCTTCGGACAGGCAACTCAAGCTCAGTTACTATGCAGCAGTCTAACGTATTCCAGACATTCGCCTAGAAAAGCCACTTCCTTGTCTAGCTAGTCCTGAGTTTGTGACCAGTGCACACTCAACGTGGCAGCAGAATAGGATCAGCATAGCATTCAGTGCGCTTTTTTCACATTTAATGAGTGACTTATAATAAGATACATTGCGTCATTTTGGGCTGGACGAGAGACACAGCTGTGTAGCATTATATACATCCTTGACTTTCCCGACAATGGGACACAGGATCAAGGATCTGGAGCTCGTGCATACTTTTAAAATTAATTTGCAGGTATGATGCAGCATCCTCTGGCATGCGTGCTATATTTCAAGAAAAGGGTGACAGGCTAAAAGGTCAAATCATGGATGGTTCGGGTTGGAAGATGTCGTCAAAAGGTCTGCAGGTCTTACCAGTATCAGACCCGCGGGCCAAGGAATGGGTGCCGATGCCTCCAGCTTTTTAGTGGCACTTTCCTTCCAGCATTAACCACACTCACAGACGGTGCAGGAGCAAAAACCCTGCGCTGTCATGCAGAGGTCAACGCGCCTCATCTATGAACACTTCAGATATACAATGGATCTTTGGTACAGCAGCAAGAAGTTCGTGGGCATTTTTTCAGCCCGTTCAGCGGGCGAACCGTTCAGAATACATTGGTTGCCTCAGAGCGCTGACGATGGAGGTGATGGCAGTTCACAGACTTTCATATGCTGGTAATCACAGCATTATACCAACGTGTGTGACTAAGTGAGGTCAATGAGCTCCTGATTCAGAAGGTCGAAGCTGAATCTGTACGTAGACAGTGCTGAGTCGCTGCGGAAGTCTGTTGCCGTAAGTCCACGTTCATCTCGTCCCGGACATGCAGGAGTCGAGGGAATGAACGAGCTGACGACTGGCTAGCTCTGCATCTGTAGATTTGGGCAGCCCATGGATCGTCCGATGTTTTACGTCTCAAAGATATGGGGCGAGAACGAAGAGGACTTTGACGTCAGTGATTCCACATCGCTGTCTAGGATGAAAGACCTGGGAGTAAGAATCGGCACAGCCAGACCGAGAGGTACATCGGGAAAACAAAGCGCCTCGTCAACCAACACCGAACTGGCACTATTAGCCACCGGGCGCTTAATGCATATGGTTGGGGGGAGGATCTGAGCACCTATGGATAATGTCCGGAGTGCAATGAAGATACCCCAACTGATAACTGATAACTGATAGATACATTTCCTCTTCTGAAATGCCATTTTTTTTTGTGCCTTGCTAGTAGTGTACTGCTCTCAATCTCTATCACACACCTTATATTCGTTAGCATGCGCTGGCGTAATGTAACATGTAAACGGGCACGATAGTTGGGATTCACAGGGAAGAGGCAGTGGTGAATGGCGAGTTGTTGGATGACAGGTGGGTGGAGGTTAACAAATATGGGAAACTTTGAATAACTAAACAGGCAGTGAACACAGAAATAACATAAATAGATACACATTTTACTGTGCAGACATATACTGACTAAACGGGCCGCGAAAATTGAAATAACATTTAAAAAAAATAGTATTATTGGCAACACAGAGATGGGACGAATAAAGCACCAGTCAGCTATTTTTAAACATATGTTAATAATTGGATGTTTTAGATTGGGTGCTATAGTTGATGTTGTTTACGTTCTGAATTCTCGTTTCCATTTTTCTATCTGGTCTTCCATCCTCTGTGAACACGCTGCACAAATACTTGTATTCTCTAACTTCTAATCATTTCTATTTACCTTATATTGCACTGGTGTTCGGCGAATTGTCATAACTTATGTCTTGTCGGTGGTAATCTTCATATCAAAATTCTGACAATAGTCAAGGCAATGTATATGGTGCTAGAAATCCGTATTGTTCTCATACAGTAAAATCTGGACGATTGCAAACAGCAACTCATTTAAACTCTCTGGGTGTAGATTTGCTTCCTTATTACTGCCAGCCTTACAAGTAAAATTAAAACACGCTAATATATATATATAACAAATAAACAGCATATTCGCACCACCCCTATGCTACCAATCTCAAACTTGGACATTATCCAAATCACACTTTCGCAAAATCAACACCTGTGAGATGAGATGCCCGAGGAGAGCTGCAAACTTAACAATCCGAGAACGTGTAAGAAATGTTGTTATCAGACAGACAGTGGGATCAACACCTTGTGCCAAATTTATTGAAAGACAGAAGATCAAGTGGTTTGGCTATCTCGTTGTAATGAAACCACTATCAATCCCATCACTGACCCTACATCAAGATCATCTGCGATGAGACCAAGAGGACGCCCAAGAAGAAAATGGATTAACGACATCAAAGACGTTCTACAATTACACTGAATAACGCTCTCCAATGCCACCCATAGGGCGCCGGAGCGCCAATTAATCCTCCCCACGAAACTTGACGGCAAAAGTGGAAGATGTTGATGATGATAATGATAAATAAATATACAGCACATTACCGGTCTTTATTCCTGCAATAAACACTTGCCCCAACCAAAAAAGTGCGATGAAATGTTCTACAGTTGAATATGTCCAGATTTGTAAGTTGCAACAGTAGCATTTCCGGAACACAGCAAAACCGAGCTCACCTATACATGACATATATACTGTACGAAACGTAATCTCTAACCCACTGGTTGGCGAATTCTAAAAGTTCAGCGGTTTCTTAGAATTGTACACCTGAAATCAAAAGTGAAAGTTTCCGCTGAGGACAGTGTAAAGCAGTGTTTCCCAACCTTTTTTGTGCTATGTCACACCTAAGACTTTCTAAAATTCTTATGCTGTTTATGTTTACATTTCCATAGCTTTACCGCAGTTCCACTAACTTTATTCATACTTTAACTAATATACAATAACACAACGTAATACAACTTTACCGCAGTTCCACTAATTTTATTCATACTTTAAACAATATAAAATAACACAAAGTTTAGTTTAGTTGTAGTTTAGTTTACGCAAAGTAATACAGATTTACAGAATAGAATTACGGAAAACACAGTACGTTGCTGCGACTAGCCTTCACCAGTAAACAGATAGGCCTACATACTGAAAGCAAAACATATAATAACGGAGAAAACACTACATTGACTATATTGAGAATGGGATGAGAAGAATGAACATATGAAAAACTGATAGCAATGAAGAGAAGATTAAAATTTTAAACAAAATTTGTTACTGATCTCAGAATCCCAGGCTGTGGTACTTCTTCTTCTTCTTCTTTCGTTCGCCTAAAATATGTTTATAACTGCAATGCTGTCTCTTGTATGAATCTAACAGTCTTTTTTAGTTCATTCAGCGGTCCATAGAGTTTATCTTCCACTGTTGTCTCTCTAGGCCAGAAGGTTCGCCTGGATATGTTGTAGTTTGGGCAATCCTGGAGTATGTGCTCTGCTGTCTGCGACGCCAAACCACATGTGCACATGGCTGAGTCACCAATCTTGAATTGTGTATACATGTGGTTGCGTAATCTACTGTGTCCTGTTCTGAGGCGCAGAAGAATGTGGTACTAACATGAATCTTCACATTGATACCTTATTTGCCGTGGGAGTCTGTGGTGTCACGAGGAATGTATTAGTTTGCTGAAGGCTAGTCGCCGCAACGACCTGCGTTTCCTGTAATGGTGTTCTGTAAAGCTGCATTACTTTGTATTATTTTATATTGTTTACATTTCCACAGCTTTACCAAAGTTCCACTAATTTTATTCATACTTTAACCGTACACCGCTGACATTGCCCGGGCCGCGTAGCCCTTCAGGGCTTGCTCCAAGCCAAGCGTCGCTTTATTATTGATTGATTTATTTGTATCAAGCAGCGTACCCAACGTGTGTTTGTTACTTCACCCATGTTTTGTTTTCGCTCGCCCGCTTTTAAATCAAATGTAGTCCATACAGTACTACTACGTCTAGTTCACTGGTCTGATGTTTGGGTGTGGATTAGCTTTCCCTATTATCAGTGTCCATCCTATAAGGCGAACTCACTCCGACGTCTGAGGTGCTTGTAATTGACGTCCCCAAATCAAGGACGAGAGATCAACAGGATATGCTTTTCAGAACCCTCATTTCGTTCAACTGTTGTGTTAGCCCACTCTAGACTAATTGCCCGTGTAACTCTTTTGTCCCATGGAGCTACCATTTTAATTGATTGAGTGTCATGGGATAATGAATCGTCTTAAGCGACATCCCCGATTCCAATTTTCAAAACAAAAATTCCAAATTCGGCCTCGTCCAACCTGCCTCATCAGCTGTGGATATTATTTAGGTCCGTGGTTTTTGTGGGTTCATTCACCCTAATTCTTGTCTTGTGCGCTCTTACGAGTGAGTCCTCCCTCGGACTGGTTATGTTGGTTTGTGTCTGTGCGTCAGCTGGGGATCGGTCGATGGCTATTATTTGGGCTAGTATCCTCTGGTGATTTTGTTTGTCAGTGTTGGCTTAGTGGTAGTCCTTATCGCCTGGATGGATACGTCTGGCGTCGTATTGTGATGGGTAGATCCACATTCCGCGTTTATTCTTCTTTGTCTTTCCCTCTCGAAGTATTTATCCTCCCACTCCTGGTGGGCAGCTTCCTGGTCTTTCTCTTCCTGGCTCCGGTTATCTTCACCTGTGTCGGTAACCTCCTCTTGGCTTTCTTCAGGTGGCTGGCGGGATTCTGGTTTTCACTTGAGCTTCTTGGGCAACATTGCTGGACCACTGGCTTCAGCTTTCTGTTTTTGATTGGTCTGTGGCTTAGGCTCCATCCTGTGTCTTTTTGCCTCCTTTTTTGTGAAGTGTCTTGATAAGCTTTTCGATATTTTCTTGTTGATCTTTACCTTGTGGCTTCTCTGTGTTCTTTTCCGTGTCTTTTGCTGAATTAATCTGGGTTGAATCCCTTTCAGTTCTTAGCAGTTCTCTCTCGGCTTTTATTGCTTGTAAGATCTCTTCATTCTTCTTTGCTGTCTGGGTCATGTGCTCCACCTCTTGTGTTATGATTTTCTGGATATCCTTTATTTGAGCAAGCAGCTTTTCATTGACGCTGGTTGTGTCGGTGTTTGCAGAAGCTTGACTTGTTTGTTTGTTTTTCACTCGTCGATCTGGCTT